>BQNB010026411.1:0-58630 GCA_026074375.1 Tanacetum coccineum | reverse complement strand
ATTACTGCAATTCTCAAATATAAACGATTAAGTAACAATTCTTTGCAATAACTATACAAAATGGGTTAATATCGTGGGATAAATAATGCTATAAAATAGACGTTATTCGATGTAATCAACGACCGATGATTCTAAAGCTGAAAAAGATCAATTTTTGAAAGAAATTAATCATTTGAGAGTTCAATTGGAAAATCAAAAAGGGAAGTTTGTGACAACTAAGTTTGATAAACCGTCAATTCTAGGAAAACCACCTTCTAATAAACTCTTGATAAACTCTCAACTTTCAAAATCGTAGTTTACTCCCAAAATTGTTATGCAAAAAGATTTGTCAAAACCAGTCACTCCACAATATTTGCCTAAAAATGAAAAAGATCAATTTCTGAAACAAATCGCATCTTTAGAATCAAAGTTGGCATCGCAAGATCTTCGTTCTTGTTAAAAAGAATACCATGATAAAAGTAAAGTTTAATTCTCTTAACCGGACAAAAAGGAAAACCAATGTTTCAAAATCTTCAAAACCTTAAGTAAGTGTTTCGAAAAAGGTTTACACGGGTGAATTCTCAAAATCGTTTTCAAAAAGGGTTTCTCAGTTTACAACTTATTCTTTGAAAAAAGATAGGAAGTTTTCTAAGAAATCTCAAACTTTTGAAACATCTACTCCACAAAAGGTTTTTAAGAAAAGTGCTTTAAATGGAAAGAGTCAAGTGTTTGAAACACCTATTTCTCAAAAGAATTTTAAGACAAGTGCTTCAAATGCAAAGAATCAAGCTTTTGAAACTCCACACTCTCGTTTTACACTGGTAAAACAAGTGTGGAAACCAAAGAAAAGTCATTCGAAATCTTTTAAATATTCCAAATCATAAATGCTTTCAATACAAAATAAGAATGACTCTGCTTTGATTATCAACAAGAAAAGAAGATTTTCAAACGGTTCAAAAATGAATTTTCAAAATGATACATCAAATGTCAATAACAAATGGAAATCTTCTTCGTCAACAAGATTTTAAACTCCACAAGAAACACTAAGTTTCAATAATAAATGGAAAATTAAAAAGGAATTTAAATCTTCGTTGATTCCACGAGATTTGTTTTAAAATGAAACACCGGTTTCAAACCCTCGTTGGAATTCAAATTCTTTACATCGACTTGACACAACTTTCAAATTGGTTTTGAAATTTGGTAAACCCATTAGCACCGTGCTTAAATGGGTTCCAAAGGTTGTTGTCTAAATTTGATGTACAAATGGTTTGTAATCAAATGTCAGATTGCAACCCGTGCCTCAAATAAAAGGAAAATGTACGCTTCAGTGCATTTATCCTTAACAACGAAAAGAGAAATCTTTTCAGTCTTGAGCTATTCAATCAAAACATTTAAAGTTTTGTAGCTCAAGTCAATGGTTTGTGCACATTTTAGTACATAACCCGGTTCACAAATAAAGGAACGTTTATCTCTAAAGATAACTTTTCCTAACAATGAGAAAAGTAATTCTTTTGGTCTTGAGCTTTATAATCACAATATTCAAAGTTGTGTAGCTCAAGTGTATGACTTGTGTATATTTCAGTATACAACTCGGTTTTTCAAATAAAAAAAGTGTACGTTTCAGTGCGCTTTTTCTTCAAAAGAAGAGAAATCTTCTTTGTCCCGAGAAATTTTTTATCAAAATTTTTTCAAAACTTTGCTCGGGACATACGACTTCTAAGTAAATGTCAGCTTAGGACTCATTTTTCAAAAGAAAGCAAAGTGTACATTTTTATACATCTATCCTCACAACGGGAAGCTTACAACTTCTCGGACTTGAGCGAATTCATTAAGATATTTAAAATCTTGAGCTCAAGTACGTATTTTTAAAAGGTTGAACATAATTTTTCAATGAATCTTTCAAAAGCTTTCAAATTGTGTAGTCAACACTCCCTTCCTCTTTAAACCATTTGATCTATTTTTGAAGGGGAGCTTATTTTTAAGAATTTATCAATAATAATTCAAAATCTTTCATGATAATGTGCTCAACACTCACTCCATCCTTTAATATTATTGTGGTGTCATACAAAGTGAAGTGTTTTATTATTGAGGGGGAGTATAATGAGAAAATGTTGTTTAAACAAATGAATAATAATCAATATCAAAAATAGTTGTTGGCAAGCATGTATGTATCGACAAGCATGCTAATGGTCTAAGTCATGTCCGGTTTTGACCGTTTTCTGAATTTAACAAAATGAGGAGTGAGTGACTTAGTGACCATTCGTTTGAGATATCGACACACTTGACACGACTAGTTTTTCAAATTTGTTTAAAACATTAAAAAAATATTCCAAATGATAATCATGTTATATCCGTTTTCTCCCATGTGCTTTCAAAAACGCACATAGCTATTTTAATCCATTGATATAAAAAAATCATATGGTATGCTATTTTTGAGGGGGAGAAAATTGGATTAAAATGTGATCGTCGTTGGCTCAAGTGCAGATCTCTTTCCTTCATATGTGAAAAATCTTTCGAAGTTATGATGTGCATGTGTAGGGGGGTAATTCTTAAAAGTGAAACTTTCGAAGTGTTAAAAAGTTTTGATTTATATCAAACACTTTGATTGATTTTTAAATGGTTTTATGGTTCTGATCTTAATACCCAACAATCAACTACCACACAATGATCAAAGAAGGAATAAGATGGTAAGGTTAGATATTATCCCATGATCCAACCAGAACCAAAGGGATCTACCTAGGGACATTCCATAGATAGAATAAAAGTCCTTAGGAATGATGAAGTAGAATGAAAATGGGAATAATGTCAACTAAGGCATGAGCTATCATAAGAAAAATCACAACATGATGATAGTAATGACGTCTTGGTGGACATTGAAGGGGTTGAAGAATTAAAAAGAAAAGTTATGTAAAGGGTGAAATGAAAGAAGCCCTCTACAAAAACTTTAGGCAGAAACGGGTCAATACATATGCTATTAGATTTCATACGTTGATTTCTGGTATTGAAGTAGACATCATGGACCCAGTGATGTAATGCACAACCCTTCTTAGCCACTCAAGTTTCTCTCAAAAGAATCTTGTTTCATTCTCACGGAGATTAAACACATGATCTATCAACTTCTCACTCTGAGAATGTTGATATTGAAAAGGTGGTAGTCTGCTCCAGCCTCCGATCACTAATACCAAAAAGCACTAATTGAGTCTAGAGCCAAATGAGATCATATAATCAAATCCCACATAGGACATAAAAGTACATTTATATTAAACATCAATGATACAAATAGTACAAGAGTTGCTTATATGTCTATGTGACATTGCATGTTTTTGTGACATTGCACGGAACATTCAAGAGTGATACTTAAAACAAAGTATTCACAATGATTGAATGAAAATCCTACCAGTGCTAACATCATGCCAACGCTGAACGTAGGTCACTATTTTGAAAATGATTGTTTAATGATTCAAAATTAGTGTTAACTAGTAATCTAAGTGATCTAGTAGTTATTGTGTTCTTTCAGAATTTGTTTTCAAAAAACACAAACAACATTCCTTGATTTTCTTAAGTGATTTGTTGGATTACCAAGGTCTCTTATGATGTCACAAGACTGATGAGGGGAGATTGTTGGAATTGAATTTGTCAAAAGAGAAAAGCATAAAGTTTTTTATCAGCAGTTGACTCTCATGCTTAAAACCGCATTTATGATACTTCACACATGATTTTTCTATCGAATATTCAGGTGTAACAATATTATGATTATTTTGATGGTCATCAAATATAATCAGGGGGAAGAGAAGTAGTGTTCAATAGATTGCATCGATCAAGGGGAGAAATGTGTGAAATATGTGCATACGTGAGAAGACCTTGCTGATGTATTGCATGTTCTCCTAAATGGATTGGCTACTAATCCATAATTAAAAAGTCAAATTTGCTGCTAAGTGTGTGGTTTACTTCATCTTCTACGTATTACACTACAAGATTAAACCGCTATAGTTAGAAGATTTGTCAACTACATTAAAGTTTCATATTTACTTCGAATGGTTGTTTGTTGGGGGGGAAGAAATTGAACTGCTTGAAAACATGCAGTATGAAATAGGGGGAAGTAAATCTCAGTTTATACAATTTACATTGTATTTTCTATAATTGAAGAAAAGGTCCAAGCTGAAGTACGTTTTAAATACTAATCAAACTGCAAGATATCTTCAGCTATTTTTACTTGTAGGATATATTTATGTACAACAACATCAACAACATCTCTACCTTTCAGAAGCAAGAACACCGTCATATTCATACCTTCATATCTCATACTCAAAGGTCAAAGATACATTTTGGCAACTCTGATAAATCAAAGAACTTCCTCAAATAAGCAAGATTGTGATCAAGGCAAGAGGTCTACATAAGGAAGATTGTTAGCTATCAAGAAAAGTATGAGTATGTTGGTAAGAAGCTTTAACAGACAAATCAAGATGGATTCACGGTAAGTATGATGGTAATTAATGATGATATGGAAATATCTCAAAGGCAAAGATAATGTAACAATCTGTTATTTCAAGTCATTTTACGACTTCAATTATTCCATTATTTATTTTTAGACTTTTACGCTTTTACTTTTAATTTCAATCGTTTAGTTAAATCGTGTAAACTAAAAATCAACAATCAACGTAAACGGGCACCAAACAAATAAAAGTTTACGTCAAGCAATCATTATATTATTTTTACGAAAGTAATAATCAACTTTTATTATTTTATTTTTATTGGTTACGTAAAACGTTTACGTTTCACAATAAAATACGTTTATGCATACCCGGAAGCACCAATACCTATTTGTTGATAGAAATAAAGCCTAAAAACGTTATTAATATTTTTCGATCTCACTACGTTTTAATAATCACAAAATGTAAAAATGCTCAATGTAAAATTAAACATAAACAAGTAATTAGTAGTAATTTTTTATTTCAAAATTTTAATCACTTAAAGGTATGAATAAATAAATGCTTAATTCATTTTATGATCAAAGGAATTTTTAATCAACCTTATATTTTTTATAAAATGTTACAAACATTTTTATAACTTTTACAAAACATTTTCAACATTTTAAAAAAATATTTTATTCAAAATAAATATTTTGAATTCAAATTTTCTACCTAAAAACGGCTAAAAATGTTCCAGAAAACACCTCCCCTGGAAAAGATAAAAAAAAGGGAGCGTCTTGGCCTAGGCGGCCCCCTTAAATACAAGGGCGGCCCCCTTAGTGATAAGAGGGCCGGCCATAGAGCTAAGGGGGTCGGCCAGACAAAAACGCTCTCTAGCTTGCCTATAAATACTGGATTGTTCCTTACTGATTTTCTCACCTTTTGCACACTCATTCTTTCTGTTCTAAATCAGTTTATACTTTCCTTTCATTCCTTTGATCATTAAATCATAAGCTTTGTTTCCAAGTGATCCAAGCTTAGATCCTCAAGTGCAAGAGAAGAATACTTCCTACCATCAAGTAAAGAAGTATTATAGTTTAGTTTGTTCTTGTAACATAGTTACAATTATATTATATCTTGTAAATCACTTGTGTATATTATGAAAGGTGTGTATAGTAGTTAGATTGTTGTGATCATAGGAAGGTTAGTTAGATCGTGGTGATTGTCAAGAGTTTAGATAGATCGGGTGATCTTGTTAGTGTCTAGGTGAAGTGTAGTAAAGTTGTGAAGTGAAGTGAAGTAGTGAAGTGTAGTGAAGTCGTAAAGTGAAGTAAAGTAGTGAAGTGTAGTGAAGTTGTGAAGTAAAGTAAAGTAGTGAAGTGAAGAGAAGTTGTGAAGTAGTGAAGTGAAGAGAAGTTGTGAAGCGAAGTAAAGTTGTGAATTGTTGTGAAGTAGTGCGATTAGTATTTTAGTCCTCAAAATACAAAAGTTGTGATAGATTGGTTCTAGCTAGGATTAGAACTAGACATTTGGCTTAGTGTCGGAAATCGGTGTAAGCTTAGTTGTATACGGTTTTCTTCGCCTAAAGGGAGCTTGTTGACATAGTGAAGAAAACTCTCGAGTTTGGTGCTCGATGAGTGGAGTAGGGCGAAAGGAGCTTATAGAATTTACAAGTTTAAGATAAAAGTGTTCTTATAAAAGTAATTTTATAAAAACACGTCATAACATTGAGTTTTTTAGAAAATATTTTTCTTGGATAAAACTTTTAATTACGAATCCGTGCATATAAGGATCACTAAAACGGAATTAAAATGGAGGAGATATGAATTTTAAACGATTTCAATAAATAAATTTATAAAAAGTGTTTTTATAAATTTTAGCCCACTGTTAATGTTCATAACAGTTTATATAAATATTATAAGTATAATATTTTGCTAGATTTTGCTAGATTTCTCAAATACGATTCCATACATATAAAGAACAAGCGAAACGGAATTAAAATAAATAAGTTATGATGTTTATAAGGTTGCAATGATTAAATATATAAAAGTAGTTTTACATAATTTTACAAAAATAGTAAATGTTACTGTTCATCAGTAGCTAAATTATCATAAATATAATATTTTGATAAATCTTCTTAATACAAAACTGTGGACATAAAAAACATATAAAACGGAGTTAAAATAAGAGAAATGTGACTTTCTATGCACTATTTCCTGACATAAATAGTGTTGTTTTGTTTTTAATAAAAACTTTACAAAACGATGTGGTATCACTTACATAATATTTATACATGTTTTTAACGTTATAAATATTATTTTACAAGACGATTAAACTATTTATACAATAACATTATATAAATAATAAAATTATTAAATCAAGTATTTTTAGCAAATAATCAATTGTTGGATAAGTATACTATTTTTACAAATACAAATACATGAACATTTATTTTTCAAAGTACAAATTTATATTGTTTAATTGTATAAATTAAACAAACATGTTTAGGTGGTGATGTAACTATATAGAATTATATGTTGTGTAGTTATCCAAAGTACATTGTACTCATACGACCTATATTTAATTAGGTTGCATTCGGACTATACGTGACAATTTTTATATTTGATTTATATATCAAATACATTCACTGAGGTGAGTTCATAGCCCCGCTTTTATACAATTACATTGATTTACAACTTTGGGGTAAGAAACATGCATTGTTTTACAATTGGACGCAGGTACACTTTAAACAAAATTACGAGTTTGCCTAAGTAGCTATAACTCACTATTGCCCATGAATCATGAACTGTTAATTACTGGATTGTAAGAACGAATATTATGAATAGATCTATTTGGGATTGACATCCCCATTCGGGTGAGTAGCGCTCACTAGTTTCAGAGGTACCGAAACGACGAATGTATACCATATCAGAACAATTTGGATGTTGCGGGTTGAACATCTACATGGGCACATTATTTGCATTAATTTGCATACATATATGTTGTAGCTTCAGTGTCATGAGCTTAGTGCATTTCTGTTAGCCTCAAAATATTGAGTCAAACATGAAGTTCGTTCATTATGTATTTAAGTCTCGGTCAATTAATTAGTTAATGTTGTAAAAGAATATTATCGGGAATCGGGCTCGATAGTTAAACTAATATTGTATATGTTTCGGGTTTAATCCCAAGCAAAACCCGAGCCCGAGTCCTAGTTAAATATCTCGCGCGTCACATTAAGTGTGTAGGGGTATAAATAGATATTTTCTTCTTAGAAAATATCTAATTCTCATAAATTCTCATTTTCAAAATAATATCTAAAAATATCTTCTCTTTTTCTCTCATCTCTCTCTCTTCTTTCTCTCTCTAAACCATTGTCTCTTTTCTAGTTTCTTGGTTCGATTCGTGGTTCGCAATACGAAGTGAAAGTGTAGATCGGGTACCGACAATTGGTATCAGTCGCCTCGGGTGGGTTTAGTGATTTGTTTGTGAGCTTATTAAGCTGGCTTATTTGTATGGTTTACACGGCTGAAACAAAGATAAGAGAAAGGTGCCAACAAGGCGTTTGTTATTTTGTCGAACCGAACTAGTAACTTTGTGAAGCAACCGAACGAGTAACTTTTTAAGGTTAACCGATCGAGTAACATTTCAAAGATCACCGAACGAGTACTATTTCAAAGAACCGAACGAGTAACAAATTCACTTGAACTGAACGAGTAACATTCCAAAGACCACCGAACGAGTACCCTGCCACTAGAGCCGAACGAGCCAACAACCTTGTGACAACCGAACGAACTCGAAATCTCAAGGACCGAACGAGTTTCATCTTCTTGAGCCGATCGAGTTATATTTGTCAAGGACCGAACGAGTCACAATCTTCCTCAACCGAACGAGTGAACACACTTCAACAACCGATCGAGTTATATTTGTCAAGGACCGAACGAGTCATTTCATCATCAACCGAACGAGTGAAAAATCTCAAGGACCGAACGAGTAATTTTTTTGAGTTGGACCGAACGAGTTTTTTTTAGCTTGAACCGAACTACATCACACACAAGAACAAAATTTTCGGTTCTCTTCTAGCTTGAACGAGTTTCTTCACGTTTTAACAAATTTTTGGTTTTTCGGTTTCGAGTATCGGTTGACTACACGACTTATAACTTAGACCGTTGTGACCGTGTCGTCGTTTCGATCATCGTGGTATATTCGGATTTCACCGACGATAACCGAACAAGTTTAAATGATCAAATATACAATCGTGGTCTTATATCTCCTTTTTTAAACGAAGGTGATAAGGAAAAAACGGAGGGAATTCATTCCTTAATTAACAAGAATTTGAAAATGACACATGCAGCCCTTGGACTTTAATTCAAATTCACCCTTCATCCTTTGTTTTTTTTAACCTCTTTGTTAAAACAACCTTACATCGTTTGTCCTTAATAGTTATAATTTAGCTGTTAGCCCTCCAACGTGAATCGTTAGTGCACCATTTGTCATTAATTGAGTTTTAATCAACCGTTAATCATTTCAAGCTCAAAATTCGTGCACCGTTCATCGTTTTAGCTCAACAAATCGTTAACAAAAGTTCAAGTTCTTCAACAAAAACAACAATTTCACCAACAATAATTCTATTTTTACGGTTTTCTTGATTTAGTAAAATCCCGCGAAATACTCTTGTATTTTCTCGGTTTAGTCAAGACTTGTAAAATCCCGTAAAATAGTTTTCCACAACAACAACAATCACTTTACCTGCTTAAGATCCTTCAAATCATTTTCACTTCATAATTCACGTTAAAATGGAAACAAAGAATACTTCATCTTCGGGTTCAGTTTTAGAGGAACCAGAGATACAGAAACTGCAGATGCAAGCAAAGATTTTCAAAGAAAACTCCTTGAACAAATTGAATGAACTTAAATCAACCACTCAACTTCTCGAAAGACAGACTTTCTCTGGTTGTATATTGTATCAACAAGCTTTTGCACAACTCTTTGGTGATAGTGTCAGAACCTTCAAGTTTCAGTTATCTCAACACATGAATAACTTAGAAACACTTCTCAATGCAGAAACACTTCACGAGATGGATTCCAAATCCGCTCTAAGTGTGATCAAAGTACAGTTTGAAAGGTTCATTAACTCTGACTTGTTAAAGCCTCTCGATATTTATTCAAGATCTTTTTCATCAGATCGAGAAGTAAGAGAAAACTTCAGAGATTACACTAAAATGACAGCTCAAACATTCAAGGAAACAATCATCCAGAACATGAACTCCATTGAGCAATGTATAATAGAAAGAGCAAGTCATGAGCAAGAGCTTAAGATGACGTTGAAAAAGTTGAGTGAAAGACAGTTGCAGATTCAACAGTGCAAGGTTCAAGAGGTTCAATCATCGGTTACAAGTTCAGGAGATGAAACAAGCAGTGGGATTGTATCAGATGAAGAGATTGATAAACAGAAATTGGAAGCACATTACAGTTACATGGCAAAGATTCAGGAGGTCTCACCTGAAGAATCCAGTTCTACTAGTCAGCCATTGGAACAGGTACAAAACCATGATGAAAATGATGTGTTTGCCAATGTGAGACGACATTCTGAGCAACCTGAATCCATTAACGACACATATGTTTTGGAGAAGGATGATAGCAATGTCATTCCTGATTCATCAAATATATGTACTAATGATAATCAGGTTGATCAAAATGCGGCTGAATGTGTTGATGAGCGTGCTGCGCTTGCTAATTTAATTGCAAATTTAACTCTTGATACTGAGGAAAACAAAACGATTTTAAAGCAATTAAAGAAAGCAAACGCATCATTGACTCAAGAATTGGAAAAGTGCAAAACTAACCTTGATGAAACCAATAGTGCTCTGGGGGAGGCTATTAGTTGTCGGGATAGTTGTCTAATTGCACTTCAGAAACAGAATGAGTTTGAGATGACAAAGCCTTTAATGGACCGGGGACGGATGATTAAACGAGATTCTCAAACAAAGTTAATGAATCTTGGACTATTTGCTTTTAAAAGACATGAATTAAGAAGGTTTAAGAATAAAGCCTATGAAAATTTCAGTCTTGTATCAGAAACACGATGATTTAGTAAAAGAGTCTTTTAAACTAAGTCAAACTGGAAGGTTATCTCAAGAGAATACAAAGGTCATTTCGCGATTTAATGTTAAGAAGACGAATAGATATTGATCAAGATGATTGAAATGGACAAACGTTAAAGTTTTTTTGAACAAAATTGTTTATACTGTAATTGTCAATTTCAAACCATTCATATGTTAGCACATAAATGCGCGAATTATAATGGTAGACTATTCCTTGTGCCAATCCAAGGTACATCAAAAAAGGCTCATTGAAATGCCCTGTTTGTTGGATCCTATATGATATTTTTGATCATGCAAACAGATTTCCCTGAAAGGGACAGAGACCATGACTCTGAAAATGAGAGTAGATTCAAAATTAAATAAAGACAAAGTGAAAACCATATGATTACTCTAATCAGAATAGTCTTTAAGAAATTTTTAAGCACCCTCACTGGAGTATCTTTTATCAGTTGGAACGCTCAAAAGAAGATAGGAGAAATGTGGAGAAACCGTTTGTTGAGAACAAAACAAACATTGCTAAAACGCCATTGCATTTCTAACCCGTTAAAAGTCTCCCCTTTTGTTATAAGATAGACAAGTTTTTATGAAATGACAGTTAACATCAATCATTAGGATATTGTTGATCAAACTTGGTTTAAACATACTAGGACTATTTTTTCCGGTGCCAAATGCTCCATTATATGGAACTTTTGATAAAAACCTTTTTAATGCCTATTTCCATAAAAAAGTCAAATGATAGTTTTCGCTTTTAACATGACTTTAAAACGGAAAATGCATGAAGACTTTGAGTACGTTGAATCCCTTGAAAAAGAGATTGACGAACTTGAATCTGAAAAGGCTGACTATTCAAACATATATGATCTACTTCTTGAAGAGTGTGTGTCTAAAGATGTTATACGTTCATATTTGCATTCTCTATCTGATTTAAATGCTCATACCGGATTACAATGCTTATATCTTCACAAGGTCAAAGAATGTGAATGTCTTGCACAAAAGCTTTCGAAATAAACTAAATCTGTTAACAAAGAAGTTTATAATAATTTGTTAAAAAGTTTTTCTAAACTTGAAAAACACTCGATTTCTCTTGAACTTGCTTTACAACAATGTAAAGAACAAATGAAAAACAACTCAGTTTGCAAAGAAAACGGATCTAATGTATTTCGAAAAGAACGTGAACAATATCATGAAATACAAGATTTGAAAGCTCAAATGCAAGACAAGAACCTAGCCATCAGTGAGTTAAAGAAACTCATTGAGATGTTCAAAAGAAAAGGTGTGGATACTAATTTTGAACAACCATCTATCTTGGAAAAACTGTCTGTACAATCAATCAGAAATCAACCAGTGGTAAGACAACCAACTGCGTATAAATCTGAACGATATCAATGTCCACAACAGCGGTTTGCCTCCCAAGTTGATGTGTCGAATAAGTTGACAAAACCTGCCACTCCACACTCTTGGCATCAAATGAAGGAATCATCTTTAGCTAAGCCAAATGATTTGATTGCACCTGGCCCCTCTAGGAATTGCCCAAAGCATGTGTCACATCAGTCACCAAGGGAAAAAGTAGGCTCAAATGACATGGTTCATAACTACTACCTAGAGAAAGCTAAGAAAAGTGCACAACTTCAGAAAGACAAAGATGTGAATGGAAAACCTAGTATGATTGATCCTGCTAGATTACCCAACACTGCTAATGGTTGCAAACCAAAACCTAGGAATTGGCAAGCATCAATGAGTAGTCGGGTTTCAAACAAAGATGTTCACTTAGGAGAACATAGGAAACAAAAGCCTTTCTTGAAGTTCAATGACTTGCAATGTCCTACATGCAAAAAGTGCCTTTACAGTGCAAATCATGATGAATGCGTCTTAGAATACCTCTCAAGGTTAAATCCTCGTGCCTCTGCACAGAATAAGGATGCAAAATCCCATAAGACAACAAAGAGATATATGCCCGTAGAAAAGTCGAGTGCATCTTAGAAACCAGAAAGACAGATCCCCATAGGACATAGGTTCTCAAACAAAAAGACTACCACTGTCCCTGAGAAAACAATGAATCCTAGATCTTGTCTTAGGTGGAAACCAACGGGTAGAATCTTTAGTAATGTTCATCTTAGGTGGGTTCCCACAGGAAAGTTATTCAACTCTTGCACGAGCAAGGTTGAAAGTGAACCCACACATGGTTCAATAGTAGATATCCCTCATATTCATGCATGCAAACAAACTCTGGGTTTAAGTGCAGGTACGTCATTCAATGGTCAAAAGCAACAAAGAATTGACCTAAATGCAGATGCTCTATACAATGAAAAGCAGGAAAATCTCAGAGTGTGGTTGCTGAAATTACTGATATCTAAGAAACCAGTGCCAGAATGGTTTCACAAAAGATGAGCTACATCAAATGGCGTCTGCTAAAAATAACACTTCAGGCCCCGTTCCTCAATGTTCAAAAGACGTTTGATCGCAGCAGATCAAGCCTCGGTCTTCATGGCAATGACGTTTGAACAACGCAGTTCAAGCCTCGTTCTTCATCAAATGACTTCTGATCATAACCGTTCAGAACTCGGAATTCAAGACCACAGCAATGAACAGTCAAGTTCAAAGCTGGTTCCAAAAGTTGTTCCTTAAGCAAACAAGACAGCTACATCACGACAAGAGTTGGAATTACTATTCCACCATCATATAGCAATGCTGAGGACAACAGGTAAATAAATACAAAATCAGAAAATCAGAAAATTTCCAAAAAGATTCTTCTCGACATGTCTCTTGGAATCGATAACATTTACGTGCTTAGAAATGTCGATTAACATTGACACGGGTGTGTAAATGAAGTTCGAGCGAGAGTTGCAAATAGTTTCAAAACATGTCATTTCTAATTTTCTAAATGGCTTATGTGCAAATACACGGGTGTGGTAAATGAAGATCGAGCGAGTGTTTACAAATAGTTTCAAACATGTCATTTCTAATTTTCTAAATGGCTTTGTGCGAATATCAGTAAATAACCCGAAATTAAATAAAGGAATGTTTTATCTTATCCTCACAACGAGAAAATTACGTTTTCTCGGTCTTGAGCTGTACTTACAAGACATTAATGTTTTTATGCTCAAGACAAAGGATAGTGTACGTATCAGTGCGCTTACCCTTAGCAGTCTAGAAGAGAAGTCCTCTAAATTGGGTTTCCAAAAGTTGAACACAAAAAAAATTTTTTCAAGAATTTTCAAGTTAAACATGATTTTTCAAGAATTTCTCGATGACAATTCATAATCTTTCAAAATTGTATGTTCAACACTCCAACCCTCACAGTGTTTTCAAAAGACAACAATTTTTCAATTGGTCCTATTTTTGAGGGGGAGTTTTTCGTAAAACAAAGTTTTAATGTTCTTGGATACATCAACATCAACAATTCTTATGTATTTAAAACATTATCAAAATATTCCAAACCATTCATGCTGATAATATTTTCTCCCACGGAATTTTTCAAGACATATTTTAATCATAAGGTATTTCAAAAACTAAGTGTTTATTATTTAAAATAAGGGGAGAAAATGTAATTAAAATATGATCTATTCGACTCAATGTGCTGAAGAAAAGGTTTTATGGTTCGATCTTATACCCAACAACATCTTAATTTCACGACGATTCTGAAGTCATAAGGTGGTTAGGTTAGGAATCAATCCTATGATCCAACCAGAACCGGAGGATCTACCCAAGGATAATCCAAAGTTAGAAATAGCAGTCCTTAGGTATGATTGGAGATGAATGTATATGGGAATAATGCCGACTAAGATTGAGTTAACACTGGAACAATCACAACAAGGTGTTAGTAATGACGTCTTGGTAAGCATTGAAGGCGTTGAAGAATTAAAAAGAAATGTATGGATAAAGGGTCTAAAGAAAGAAGCCCTCCACACAACTTAAGGCAGAAACCGGGTCAATACATATGCTGTCAGAATCACAAGTTGATTGCTGACATTGAAAACGACATCATGGACCCAGTGATGCAATGCACAACCCTTCCCAGCCATTCGGGTTTCTCTCAACAGAAACTTGTCTCATTTGTCACGGAGATACACAAGTTATCTATTGACATCTCACTCTGAGATTGTTGATATTGAATAGGTGGCAATATGCTCCAGCCTCCGAGTACTAAAACCAAAATGCACTAATCGAGTCTAGAGCCAAGAGTCCTACGCAATATCATTGTGATATTTGCCAGAACATCCGAGTGATACTAATGTATTCACAATGAAGATGGAAATCCTGCTTGAGCCAGCATCAAACAAGCTCTTGGTAAAAATATGTTGTACCATTCATATCAAAAGAAAATACTGAACTAGAAAAAAAAAGTTTTATAGGCGGTCAACTTGCGAGATTCTATATGAATCAAACTTGTGACAACTGGATATCGATTTGGTCCAGTAAATGAATTGACGGTTGATGAATTTTGATAAAAGCTCAAAACTCCCGATGTATTACAAAAACGCTTTTACAAGTAATACGTCGATTGATTTTTCAAATCAATTTTCTCGATTATCACTAACGTAAACCTGCAGGTTAAATCGGTGGTGACGGTATCCCAATCAACCAAAGTCGATTCATTACCACATATTCATGCTCATTCTACAAAGACAATCTATCATGAAAGCTTAAGATTTAAAGACAAATACTTCCGCTAACTCTGATTTAAAGCTTTCAAGATAATGCAAAAGTATGAGCATGTTGGTCAAAGACACAAGATCGCAAGATGGCATAAAACACATAAAGATAATGACAAAGGCTCAAAGTCAAGACCGCAATGATGAAGGAACCAGTTTACAAACAAATGAACAAAGAGGAAAGACAGACCAACATGAGCTTACTGACAAAAAAAAGCAATCTCATTATCTCATGAAGGAGTGTCATCATTGAACTCACTTCGGGGGAGATTGTTAGCCTCAAAATATTGAGTCGAACATGTGGTTGTTCATTATGTAAACAGTTTAAGTCTCGGTCAATTAATTAGTTAATGTTGTAAAATAATATTATCGAATTGGGCTCGATAGTTTTAACTAATATTGTATATGTTTCGGGTTTAATCCCAAGCAAAACCCGAGCCCGAGTCCTAGTTAAATATCTCGCGCGTCACATTAAGTGTGTAGGGGTATAAATAGATATTTTCTTCTTAGAAAATATCTAATTCTCATAAATTCTCATTTTCAAAATAATATCTAAAAATATCTTCTCTTTTTCTCTCATCTCTCTCTCTCTTCTTTCTCTCTCTAAACCATTGTCTCTTTTCTAGTTTCTTGGTTCGATTCGTGGTTCGCAATACGAAGTGAAAGTGTAGATCGGGTACCGACAATTTCGTAATTACATTTTAAGATATTGTATGTGTTACATGTCTTACACTTAGAAATCTTGCGGTCCCACTTTATACATTACTTAAACCTGTAAATTCACCAACTTTATGTTAACGTTTTAAAGCATGTTTTTCTCGGGTCAATAAGGCAAGAACAAGGATACATTGGTGGTCATCATTTTGGAGTCACTTTATTATAAAGATTTAAGTGCATTACATTTTGGAGTATTTGTTATGTATTAAAATCTTTACACATTTCTAGGATGAAAAAGTTAAGCCATGGGCTTTTGTAACAAACAATTTAATTAATCTAATGTATCATTTTTAAACGACTCATATAGAGGTCTTTCTCATATCTTGTGCTATTGATCTATGAAGTAATACTCTCAGACTCATATTCTGTTGCGACCCTATTTGGGGGTGTTACAGATTGGTATCTAGAGCCAAGATTATAGAGAACCAGGTCAAATATTTTTACTTGGACTATAACCGTTTTTAAACATTGCATCATATGAAAGTTTTTCACGGGACATACATACACTATTTGTTTGCATTAGTTGGTTAGACTAGATGCTTACATGATTAATATACGTGTTTATAATATACTACGTATATTACTAGTGGTCCTATATAATATACTTATATAAGTTTATATTATTGTTACATTTTAGTCATGTCATCAGACGGCTAATTGTTTGCAGTTACCTATACTTCCATTTCCTCTGAGGCACGATCATGGAGTATCCTGACTGAGGATCCTTACGAGGAGGCTGCCCGACAGGCACTGGAGCAGGCATCACCACCACTATCACTTGCCTATGTACCTGACCCTATGAAGCTGGAGGATCATGTACAAGTGTAAGATCTGAAGCTAGCATACCCAGAGTACCTTGCTCCATCTGATGATGAGATCCCTATAGAGGATCAGCCTCTACCCGATGATGCTTCACCTATAGCCCTATCACCGGGCTACATTGTTGACTTCGATCTAGAGGAGGATACAAAGGAGGATCCTACCAACTATCCTGTCAATAGAGGAGACGATGATGATGATGAGTCATCTGATGATGATGATGATGATGTTGAGGAGGATGAGGAGCACCTAGCTCCTGTCGACTCTACTACTGTTGCTTCTCCAACTATTGATCTTGTTCCCTCCACTGAGGAGACAGAGCCTTTTGAGACCGATGAGTCTGCGGCTACACCACCACCACCACCTGCATACCGTACTACTTCTAGGATATTTGTCCGATCCCAGGCACCTATACTATTTCCTTCTGAGGTAGAGGTTGCTAGGCTTCTTTCCTTACCTACTCTACCACCATCTCCACTCACTCCATTATCATCACCATTTTTTCAGATACCACCACCACCCACCAGTCCTACCTATGCTCAGGCACCGCTAGGTTGTAGAGCAGCCATGATGAGAGATGCATCACCACCTACCCATCACCCACTACTATCACTTACACCATCACCACCCTTACTCTTACCATCCACTAGCCGCAGAGCTAACATTCTCAAGGCTGACATACCGCCTTGGAAGAGACTACAACTTACTACTCCCACACCTAGGTTTGAGGTTGGGGAGAGTTCTGCTGCTGCTGCTAGACAGCCGGGATCTACTGTGGCTCGTAGAGTCGATTACAGTTTTATGGATACTGTAGATGCCAGTATCTGAGCTTCTAGGAGGAGGACTATGGTTGCCATAGAGGTGGTCAACTTGAGGGTTAGTTATAAGGCTGATGTTCGTAGACGGGAGAGCGAGGAGTTTTATGCACGACATCAGGATGCACAAGGGGATCGTGTTGCTCTATGTGATGATGTGGATACATTGAGGAGATACCTTTCCTCCCTGTGTACTACTCATGAGCAGGAGAGAGTTGAGGCCCGTCAGGCTTTAGATAGGTCTGAGGCCTACAACAGGGCTTTGGAGGCACGGATTGCAGTTTTAGAGACTCAGGCGTATCGCCACGAGTGCCAGCGTCAAGACGCCGATGATCATGCGACTAGAGCCATCATGCATATCCAGGCACTGGAGGCTGGAGCACGCGTTGATACTTTGGAGGACACTGGTAGTAGTGCCTATATTTACATTTCTATCATATCATAGCTATCATGTTAGCCTGTTAAGTTTTTATGGGTTACTCCCAGCTAGTAGGCTGTATGGATCTTTTGTTCATCATCTAGCTATCTTGTATGACATGCTAAGTATTATGGGTCACCCCCAGCTAGCATTGCCTTAGGTCAGTGTTTTCATTTTTGTATCTCATTTGTACTGGTCGTTTGTGACCAAGATCTATCTTATTTGTATCGAATTTATTATGAATGAATGTCGATTTATTTAAATCGTTGTTGATTTCACTTCAGTTGTATATTTTTTACTGTGTGTTGTGATATCATTTTATTTATTATGCATATGTCATGTCGCGTTTATGATTGTTGAAATCTAACGTGTATTATATTTCTTGTGATTTTAAAGAAAATGCCACCAAAGAAAAAAACCGACACAACAACAACCACCACCACACCTATGACCGATGCTCAACTTAAGGCACTAATTGCCTAAGGCGTTGCTGATGCATTGGCAGAATGTGACGCAGACAGAAGCAGGAATGGCGATGACAGCCATGATTCTAGAACTGGTAGCGAAAGAACAGAGCGAGCTGCTCATGAGTGCAACTACATTGACTTCCTCAAATGTTAACCCCTGAGTTTCAAGGGTACTGAAGGAGTTGTTGGTTTAACCCAGTGGCTTGAGAAAATGGAATCTGTATTCCACATAAGCAACTGCACTACTGCAAATCAAGTCAAGTTTGCTACCTGTACTCTACAGGGAAATGCTTTAACGTGGTGGAATTCCCACGTTAAGACTGTTACTCATGAAGTTGAATATGCAATAACATGGAAAACTTTGAAAAAGATGATGACTGATAAGTACTGCCCAAGAGGCGAGATTAAGAACCTTGAGATTGAGATGTGGAATCTGAAGGTTAAAGGTACCAATGTGGTAAGCTATAACCAACGTTTTCAGGAGTTATCACTGATGTGCTCAAGGATGTTTCCTAAGGAATCCGATGAGATCGAGAAGTATGTCGGCGTACTTCCCGACATGATCTATGGAAGTGTGATGGCATCTAAGCCCAAGACAATGCAAGATGCAATTAAGTTTGCAACTGAACTGATGGATCAAAAGATCCGTACATTGGCTGAACGTCAGGCTAAAAATAAAAGGAAATTTGAGGACACTTCAAGGAACAATCAAAACCAACAACAGCCTTTCAAAAGGCATAATATGGCACGGGCTTACACTGTTGGGCCTGGTAAGAAGAAACCTTATGGAGGATCTAAACCTCTGTCACCTAAATGCAACTACCACCATGATGGGCAGTGTGCTCCCATGTGCACTAATTACAAGAGGACTGGCCATTCGGCCTGGGACTACAAAAGCCAGCCTGCTGCTGCCAACAACAACTAGAGAGCCTAAGGTGCAAATCAAAGAGTTCTCACTTGCTTTGAGTGTGGAGCTCAAGGCCATTTCAAGAGTAATTGCCCAAAACTAAAGAACAAGAATCAGGGAAATCAGACTGGAAATGGTAATGTTGTGGCAATAGCTTATGGGGTGGGCACTGCAGGGACAAACCCAAACTCTAATGTTTTCACGGGTACGTTCCTCCTAAACAACCGTTATGCTTCAATTTTATTTGATACTAGTGCCGATAGGAGTTTCATGTCTACTGCATTTAGTTCTTTGATTGATATCATCCCAACTACACTAGACCATGGTTATGACGTCGAGTTAGCTGACGGTAGAATAATTTGGGTTAATACACTTATACAAGGTTGCACTTTGAATTTTCTGAATCATCCATTCAACATCGACTTAATGCCCGTAGAGATGGATAGTTTTGACGTCATATTTGGCATGGACTGGTTATCAAAATATCATGTTGTAATCTTTTGTGACGAGAAGATCATTCGTATCCCCTTTGGAAATAAAATCTTAATTGTTCATGGTGATAGAAGCAGCAACGAGCACGGGTCTCGATTAATCATCATCTCGTGCACCAAAACGCAAAAGTATTTGCTGAAAGGATGTAATGTTTTTTTGGCACATGTTACCGCAAATAAGGCTGAAGACAAGTCGGAGGAGAAGCAACTTGAAGATGTACCTATTGTTTGAGATTTCCCCAAAGTATTTCCTGAGGACTTGTCGGGTATTCCACCAACCCGACAAGTGGAATTTCAAATCGATTTAGTGCATAGTGCTGCACCTGTAGCACAAGCGCCTTATCGATTAGCTCCGTCTGAGATGAAAGAGTTGTCGGATCAACTGCAGGAACTCTCCGACAAAGGCTTTATAAGACCCAGTTCCTCACCATGGGGAGCTCCGGTCTTGTTTGTCAAGAAGAAGGATGGATCATTCCGGATGTGCATCGATTACCAGGAATTGAATAAACTAACAGTGAAGAACCGTTATCCGCTACCGAGGATTGATGATTTGTTCGATCAACTTTAAGGGTCGAGTGTCTACTCAAAGATCGACCTGAGATCAGGTTATCACCAACTGAGATTTCGTGAAGAAGACATCCCGAAGACCGCATTCAGAACTCGATATGGACATTATGAATTTCAAGTTATGTCGTCTGGTTTTACTAACGCACCAGCTGTATTTATGGACCTCATGAATCGGGTATGCAAACCATATCTGGTCAAATTCGTGATTGTCTTTATTGACGATATTCTGATATATTCGAAGAGCAAGCAAGAGCATGAAGAGCATCTAAAGTTAATCTTGGAATTGCTTAAGAAAGAGGAGTTGTATGCAAAATTTTCTAAGTGTGAATTTTGGATTCCCAAAGTACAATTCCTCGGCCACGTGATTGACAGTAAGGGCATTCACGTGGATCCCACCAAGATCGAGTCAATTAAAGATTGGGCATCTCCTAAGTCACCAACAGAGATCCGTCAATTTTTAGGTCTTGCTGGTTATTATCAAAGATTCATTGAAGGATTCTCAAAGATCGCCAAATCAATAATCAAGCTAACCCAGAAGAAGGTCAAGTTTGATTGGGGTGACAAACAAGAAGCAGCTTTCCAACTGTTGAAAGAGAAGTTGTGCAGTGCACCTATCTTGGCTTTACCTGAAGGAGCCGAGAACTTTATTGTTTATTGCGACGCTTCGCATAAGGGATTAGGTGTTGTGTTAATGTAGAACGAAAAGGTGATTGCGTATGCATTACATCAATTGAAGATCCATGATAAGAATTACGCACGACTCATGATCTAGAGTTAGGAGCAGTAGTGTTCGCTCTGAAGATTTGGAGGCACTATATGTATGGAACGAGGTATATCGTGTTCACTGATCACAAAATTTTGCAACACATCCTTGATCAGAAGGAATTGAACATGAGACAATGTCATTGGGTAGAATTACTCAGTGATTACGATTGTGAAATTCGTTATCACCCAAGAAAAGGTAATGTAGTGGCTGACGCTTTGAGCAGAAAGGAACGAATTAAGCCATTACGGGTTCGAGCCTTAGTGATGACTATTAGCTTGGATCTTCCCAAACAAATTTTAGAAGCTCAGACTGAGGCAAGAAAACCAGATTACCTCGGTGCTGAAGATGTGAGAGGTATGCTGATTGAAAATTTAAGGGAATCAAACAACCCCAGGAAGGAAAAGTTAGAACCGCGTGCTGACGAAACGATGTGTTTGAATAATAGAAGTTGGTTTATGTGCTATGGTGACCTAAGGACTTTGATTATGCATGAGTCCCACAAGTCAAAATATATGTTCATCCGGGTCCCGACAAGATGTATCAAGACATGAAGCAGTTATATTGGTGGCCCAACATGAAAGGCGATATAGCCACTTATGTTAGCAAGTGTTTGACGTGTTTGAAGGTCAAAGTTGAACACCAAAAACCATCTGGTTTGCTGGTGCAACCTGAGATTCCTCAATGGAAGTGGGACAATATCACTATGGATTTTGTCACCAAGCTCCCAAGGACGTCAAGTGGTTATGATACCATTTAGGTCATTGTAGACCGTTTTACCAAGTCTGCATACTTTTTACCGATGAGGGAAAATGACCCAATGGATAAATTAGCAAGACTGTACATGAAAGAAGTAGTCATGAGACATGGGATACCAGTCTCAATCATTTGTAACTGTGATGGTAGGTTTACGCCAAATTTATAAAGGGCATTTCAGAAGGCATTGGGTACTCGCTTGGATATGAGCACAGCTTACCATCCACAGACAGATGGACAAAGCGAAAGAACCATTCAGACACTAGAAGATATGTTACGCGCCTGTGTGATAGACTTTGGAAATGGTTAGGAAAGGCACTTACCACTGATCAAATTTTCGTATAACAGTAGTTATCATGCTAGTATTAAAGCTGCCCCATTCGAGGCACTTTATGGTCGGAAGTGTCGATCACCTGTTTGTTGGGCCGAGGTCGGAGACGCTCAGCTCACCGGTCCAGAACTTATCCATGAGACAACTGAGAAGATTGTTCAAATCAAACAAATAATTCAAGCCGCTCATGATCGCCAGAAGAGTTACGCCGATGTGAGGCGTAAGCCTTAAGAATTTCAAGTTGGTGACTGAGTCATGTTGAAGGTATCACCTTGGAAAAGGGTTATCTGTTTTGGCAAACGGGGGAAGTTGAACCCGAGGTATATTGGACCTTTCAAGGTGTTAGCCAAAGTGGGGACCATTGCTTATAGACTCAAACTTCCATAACAATTAAGTAGGGTTCATAGTACGTTTCACGTATCCAACTTAAAGAAGTGTTTATCCGACGAGCTGTTGGCAATTCTGTTGGATGAAATACACATTGATGATAAGCTTCACTTCGTTGAAGAACCAGTGGAGATTATGGATCGTCAAGTCAAGTGGTTGAAGCAAAGCTGTATCCCAATTATCAAGGTTCGATGGAACTCTAGGAGAGGCCCTGAGTTCACATGGGAATGTGAAGATCAATTCAAGAAGATGTATCCGCACCTCTTCACCAATCGCGCATCTTCATCTAATACCACGTCTTAAAGCTTTGAGGACAAAGCTCTTTTAACGGAGGAAGACTGTAACAATCTGTTATTTCAGGTCATTTTATGACTTCAATTATTTCATTATTTATTTTTAGACTTTTACGCGTTTACTTTTAATTTCAATCGTTTAGTTAAATCGCGTAAACTAAAAATCAACAATCAACGTAAACGGGCACCAAACAAATAAAAGTTTACGTCAAGCAAGCATTATATTATTTTTACCAGAGTAATAATCAACTTTTACTATTTTATTTTTATTGGTTACGTAAAATGTTTACGTTTCGCAATAAAATACAGTTATGCATACCCGGAAGCACCAATACTTATCCATACTCAATCAAATACCCACAATTACACCCAATATCCAAAAATTATATATTTTCTCATACATACATATATAGGCCGGATATATACATATAAAACACAAGAGATATTTTCAAAAATGGCTTCTAGAATCAAGCACATGGGTTTAAACATAATTGCAAGCAAACTTCTACTAGCTCCCTTACACATTATCAACTTCCTTACACCTTTCATCAACTCTCTTACAAACTAGTCATTCAAGCCCTAATGCCATGGTTTTGCTAAGATATTTATACTATAAATAGCCGCCTATTCCAAGAACTCTCACACTTATCATTTCACTAGCAAAATTCACAAAACACTCACACTAATACCACAAGAGCCCATGGCTCAAAAAAGCTAGAAATTTATTCTATAATTTTTTATTTTTGCAAAGATACAAGTGTACAAGGTTTAATATTAGGCATATCTAAGGTGATACAAAGGGTATTGGAAGCCTAGTTGGGTGATTATAAGGGTTTGTTCAAGTAAAGAAGATTAGGGTTTTCTAGTTTGGTTTAGGGTTTTATTGGAAGTATTTTAGGATAAATACTTGTGTTAAGCTTGTGTAACATCTTCATTCATCTTCCTAAGGTCTACTATAAACCCTAATCTCCTCAAATATTTCATTTCATATTTTATATAATTGTTATTTGGTTAATCATCACCTAGTTATATTTTATACATGTTTATAAAATATTGCAAGTTTACATAAACTCAAGAAATACTTGTTCATGATAAATATGATGTTTAAAACATAAGGACATGTTTTATTTAAGGATTTATAAGCAATGGATAATTTATATAATTATTTGTTAAGTTATGGTTAATTATTTATATATAAAGTGTATATAAATAAATAAACGTGATGGACATTTTTCTTGGACATTTTGGACTATATATGATGGACATAAACTCAAGGACTTAATTTATATACAAGATGTGTAATTACATAAATTAGAGGACTTGTAGCAAATTAATTATAACTTATAAAAATAATTTTACAAACACTTAAGTTAAACCTATTGTTTTAATTCGAAAAATATAATATTTATTTTATATTTTATTAAAATAGTAGATTTCATAACGATTCTAAATATATAAAGAACTCAAAAATCCGAGTTATAACGAAAGAGTTATAGAATTTACAAGTTTACGATAAAAGTGTTCTTATAAAAGTAATTTTATAAAAACACGTTACTGGGGTGAGTTCATAGCCCCGCTTTTATACAATTGCATTGATTTACAACTTTGGGGTGAGAAACATGCATTGTTTTACAATTGGACGCAAGTACACTTTAAACAAAATTACGAGTTTGCCTAAGTAGCTATAACCCACTATTGCCCATGAATCATAAACTGTTAATTACTAGATTGTAAGCGTGAATGTTATTAATAGATTTATTTGGGATTGACATCCCCGTTCGGGTGATTAGCGCTCACTAGTTTCGGAGGTACCGAAACGACGAATGTATACCATGTCGGAACAATTTGGATGTTGCGGGTTGAACATCTACACGGGCACATTATTTGCATTAATTTGCATACATAGATGTTGTAGCTTCAGTATCATGATCTTATTGCATTTCGTAATTACATTTTGAGATATTGTATGTGTTACATGTCTTACACTTGAAATCTTGCGGTCCCACTTTATACATTACTTAAACTTGTGAATTCACCAACTTTACGTTGACGTTTTAAAGCATGTTTTTCTCAGGTCAATAAGGCAAGAACAAGGATACATTGGTGGTCATCATTTTGTAGTCATTTTATTATAAAGATTTAAGTGCATTACATTTTGGAGTATTTGTTATGTATTAAAATCTTTACACATTTCAAGGATGAACAAGTTAAGCCATGGGCTTTTGTAACAAACAATTTAATTAATCTAATGTATCATTTTTAAACAACTCATATAGAGGTTGTTCTCATATGTTGTGTTATTGATCTATGAAGTAACACTCTCAGACCCATATTCCGCTGCGACCCTATTTGGGGGTGTTACAAATAAAAGAGAAATGGAAAGATCAAGATAAAGATCACTAGAGCATGATTGGAACATGACCACTATTACATAACAAGACCCAAGACAACGAACATTAAAGATCAAATATCAAGGTCTTAAGAGTGATCTCAACGATCACCCTTTAGGGAGAGATTGTTAGGAATAGAAAGTGATGATCATCAATGCAATCAAAGAGAGATCTCAATGATCGCCCCTTAGGGGGAGATTGTTAGGAATGAAAAAGTGACGATCTTATTGAGATCGGGTCTTGTAATAATTTGAGAAATAATATTGTGTAACAGGTTAGGTGAAAGGCTCGTGACTAAAATAAAGTCACGAGACCCGGCTAAATAGCCAAAGGCTAAAAGCCAAGAGCTAGCAGCTCTCCTTGTAAATGGGTATAAATACCCCTCCCACCTCACTTGTTGAGGTGAATCTTTCTAATCAATCTATCTCATTTCTCTCATTCTCTTCCTCCCTCTTTCTCTTTCTAATTTATGTACTTCTCTCTATCTCTCTCTACTCTTTCTCTCTCTAGAATAAACACATACATAAACACCTAAACACATACTATATTGCTTATTCAGTCCTAAAATCAAGACCTAACAATTGTTGATCTCAATTATTGTGACTAAGTATTTTGACATGTACATCTTCTACAAAAAGGGGGCTCAAATAAGTCAGCAAACAATGAAACAAGGCAAAGAGGTACGTTGCGAGGAAAGGGTTATTGGAATAAGAGACGTGGATTGGCAACACTAAAAGTGATTATGTTGCAGATGAGGTAATATACATAAATTGAAAAGAAAGAACGTGTCGTATTTAATTTTTTTATCGAAAAACAAGACTGGTGCATCGCATGGGTCTGAATACCTCGTTTATAATTAAGTTATTGTTCATTCTATTAAAGAATTTATTTTCTGAGTTACTATAATAATTGTGAGACAAAGATTTGTCATGAATGTAATATAGTATTAATTTATTATTTCACAAAAGTTATTGGTTATTTTCCTTATTCAAATGTGATAAAAAAAATTGAATGTTAAGATTGGGAGGCATTTGATTATTGAAAGTAAGACATTTTGAATTACAAAGTTAATTAGAAAAACATTCTGAATTAAAAAAATAATCTTTTATATAATATAAGAATTATATTATTTCAGAGTTTTTTTAGAAAAATAAGCTTATAGAAAAAATTAGAACAATCAGGTCGCTTGATTTTGACACGTAGGCAAAAACGTGCGATCTGATTGATTTAAAAAGTCAAAATTGAATCCGATTTTGTCAAAATTGAAAATTTTGATACATGAATTTGATGGAGAAAAAAACACATATAAAAATACATGTGTCAAATTTGTGAAAACAAAAACTTAAAGAAATATGAGGTAATTAATAAAACTATAGTGGTTAAATTTTAAATAAATTATATGGAGTTAAGTGTAAATTTATAAGTTTCTATGTATTTTAATAACTTTAAAAAATAAACAAATAACCCCTTAGACTTTATTACCCTAGACTTTATATTTTAAAAATGCAACATATATGTTGTCTTAAAAATACAACATATATATGCACAAAATTATAAATGTCAAAATTAAAGCACGAATTATTGTGTATGTAAATAAATACACGATGTTGTACGTATACGAACAACTCATGTTTTTCCTCTATAAGAGTTTAAGGACTCATTGTTATTCCATTTTATAATTTTATCTCATGCATACACGGATTTGAACATTAAATACGGCTAAATTATTATTAACAGGAATATAAATATCAAATATAAGCACGAATTACTGTGATATAAAAATAAATATACGCGATTATACTTATAAAAACGACTAATGTAATTATTATTTAAAGTTTATATAAGGATATCAGGAAAAACATTTTAAAAACACTTTATATTTTAACAACTTCAACGTTCATCGTGTGTTACTAAACTCGCATATTGTGTATATCAATATATCATACACGGGTTTGAATTAGGAGTGTGCACGGTTCGGTTTGGGTCGTTTTTTGGCTAAAATTAAAACCAAACCGGAATATTCGGTTTTTATAAAACCAAAAACCGAAACCGTTCGGTTTTTTGCGGTGCCTTTTTTTCGGTTTATTATCGGTTTCAGTTTTGTTTTTTGGTTTTTTCTGTTTTGAACCGTTTTTATTTAGGTGTAGCCAATTTATACTAACAAACTTGTTTTACGTACAAAATTGGTTATTCTTCTTTTTTGGTCGATCTAAGCCTAATAATGTTTATCCCAAATTTTTACAATTATACACATATAAATGAGACACACACACATGCAAATGAACATACACATAGTATGATCATTGTCACATATGTAATGATATATGGTCAAATAAACATACGTACATGACAAATACGCATATAAACATTAAGATAAATATATTATAATTCACCCACAAAATGAATATAAATTTTAAATTTTGATTTATTTATTTATATTAAATGTATATTATATAATAAAACTGGTTCGGTTCGGTTTTTACGGTTCGGTTTTGGACAAAAACCTAAATCGAACCGAAGTTTTTCGGTTTTCGAAAAAGTAAAAACCGAACCATCGATTTCTAGTGTCGGTCAGTTTTTTTGGCTTTTGGTTTTTTCGATTTTTTCTGCTCACCCCTAGTTTGAATATTAAATACTACTATATTATTGTTAACATGAATGTAAATATTAAATGTAAGCACGAATTACTATGATCTGAAAATAAATATACATGATTATACTTATAACAACGACTAATGTAAATTTTTATATGTTCGTATACTAAACTAAAATTTTAAACATGAACAAATTTTATATGTTCGTATACTAGGCTAAAATTTTAAAATAAATTTAATTTATGTATAAACTTTGTCCATGCACGGGACTTATAACTAGTTATAAGCAAATAGAACAAGCTATTAGAGACGACTAATTTTTACATAACAGTCCACCACTATCACGTTTATAACAAAATAAAATATTCAAAAATTCCAAATTTGACTTGTCAAATTTTCAACTTCGCCATCAAAGTTTTAGTCGTCTCATCTTTGTACTCCACTCTTAATAAAAGATAATCATTTGTGTAACCCTAGACTGTTAATATCAACCAATGTTGCAAAAAACGTTAATCAGTACTTGAGCGGTCGACCTCCTTATAGCTTGTAATCGTTCTAAGCGGGATTAATCGGTGATTAATCGGATTGGTATTTCCAGCAAGTTTTGAGTATTTCCGGCAAGATTTCCCTAAAAAACAACTTGTAATAAATAAAACAACTACTATAAGTGGTTAAAACAAGTTTACAGTGAGTTTTGGGTATTTCTAGCATGATTTGCAGGTTTTCGGCAAGTTTGACCACCATTGAACGTCGTTGACCACAATTAACCGATTTGTTTGACCGATTTACACAAATTAGAAAGGTTGGTGGCCATGAGCACCTAGGCGATGATTATTCGGCCTTGTAGGCCTTTTTCTGCAACACTAATATTAACTGGCTCGACATAACTCTGCTTAGTACTTCAGCATGCGCTAGGTTTTGAACTACATATTTTTTTTAATGCCATTTTTTTCACAATCTATACCATCATCTATTTCACAATGTATCTTATAAATACCTCAAACAAGGTTTGAACTCGTAACCTTTAGGTTGATGGGCAACTCACATACCACTAGACAAAAAAACTTTTGATGTTTTAAACTACAACTAGCAACGTTATATTACTAATGTGTCGATCAATAATATATAGGATACCCTAGGGGGATGTTTGGTATGAGGGAATGGAAAGGCAAGAAGCGGAATCGAGGTATTTCTTGTGTTTGTTTGAGCCTGGGAATGGAAACGGAGAATCAAAAATGGATTCTCATTCCACCACTTTGATTCTTTCCATAAAGTAGAGAATGGTGAAGAAAGGATTATCTTAAAGCAAGCCTTTCTCCATCTATTCAAAGCGTGAATCAGGTTGGCAATAGAAAAGTTATCACATAAATGGTATTTGTCATGTGTGTTGCACATGCTTTTAAAAACTCATATTTTTGAAGCCCTAATACCTAATTTTCTCTAACGATTTTCATGATCCTTCATCTTCTCCATTGATGGTTAACTTTATTTCTCAATCAACGATCTGCAACATCTTTTCATGGAAAATTATTTAATTGGCTTTTCCTAAATTTTTGATCTGCGACATCTCAATCATTCAACCACCATCAAAGCAAAATCTTTTTATTTATGAAATTGCTTATTATTCAATCATTTAATCCTTAATTTGTGATTTGTTGAATTCTTTACGGGGTTATATGGAGACACATCCCAAACTGACTGGAAGTGATGACATAAATATTAGTTGTTGATTAAAAACAATATAGATAATTCGTATAGTTAAATATGAGTAATTGGTTAAGAACAATTTAGATAATTTAAGACTGAATGTAGTGGTGACCGCAGAGGACACCGTCACGTCAGCGTCAACTCAGCTTTCTCTCTCTTAGACCACACAGTGACCAAACACATGTAGTGGTGACCGCAGAGGACACCGAATAATTTTTTTTTTTTAAACATTACATTAATAATTAAACATTTTACAAATTAAAATACGAAAATAAAAATACACGGAAGAAAAGACGGAAAAAAATTACGGAAATAAAAAACATGAACTTGACTGAATTTAAAAATACAACACATATACGTTTTAAAACATATAGTTCGAATAGTATCCGTTGGAATAGTAGTTGTTTGATTTCAAATTTGAAAATTACATTACGGAATTGAAAATTACATTATGGAATTGAAAATTACATTACGAAATTGAAAATTACATTACGGAATTGAATAACAATAATGTTAAGCTAATGAAACCGTATCCTTACGGAAAACCTCAACCACATTTCTTTTTGTAATGTTAAGGTAATGCTTTGATGGTTTAGGAGTAAAAACTGAGACATTGGCAAGTATCATAGCAGCTCCTACTGTAATATCATTTTCATAACTACCCACATCAAGGACTTTGTAGTGTATTGTTCCAGGTACTGTACCCGATAGATCTTTCAGAGTCACATTTAAATCTCCAAGAGCATTCGGAGAACAAGACTTCACTATTGCAACAACTTGTTCAAGTTTTCCCTTTTTAAGAAAGTTGTCGATGTCTCCCAAACATCCAGTTACAGTGCCACCAAAAGCATTCACATAGTTAGTGGCGCTAACCCACGCCCCACTGTTAAAATCAGCATCCTCACCCACATCCTCAACAACTTTCTGCATATATTCTTGTGTCGACATTAAAGCCCCATCCGGATCAAGAATAAATACATTTTCTTTAAGCAGCTTGGCTCGCTGAACAAGACCCGCAGGACCGGGTATTATCCTAACTGGGTTTGGGGTTGAGGAAGATGGTTCAACACATATGCTATTAGAGAGCTGAACAACACCCGCAGGACCGGGTATTATGGTAACTGGATTTGGGGTGTATGGAGATGGTTCAACATGTGCGCTACTAGACGAACGCAGAACATGTGTTAAATGGAGATCAGAATCGTCTATATCAAGACTGTATTCCCATGGATCATTTTCGTTAGTGAAATTGGAATCCATCTGGATAGTTGGATAAGAAGTTGTGTGATATAATGAGGAGATGGTGGGGGTATTTATAACGAAAAACTAGCCGTTGGAATTCAAAATTTGAAAATATAATAACGGAATTTAAAATACAATACTTTATTTAAAACATTAAATTAAAACAACATTACACTAAAATAGTTTCTAGTTTATTAATCTGATGACTCGTAATCTGAATCAATTCTCATCACCCCAAATTCCATAAAGTATTCATCATCATCAGCTTGTTTTTGCCTAATCTTCTCCTCCCGTGCCTTTTCATCCATTGTTTGTTCTTCTAGTGTTTCTCTTAAGGCTTCTTCATCTAGATGTAGTTGATGTAACTCTTCCGCAGTAAGGTATACATCACCAATCTCATGTGTCTGTGATGACGAACCACCTATATGGGTTTCTGAGCGGTGGTTGTATTTTTCATGTATCCAAGCTAACTTAGCATTCATTTGTTTTTCTAGTTTTGCCGCCTTTCTGTACATAGAAAGATTTAGCTCGTAATCTTTATCAGAACCTTCTTTTAAGAAAGTGTCGATCAAAGCACGGCTCTCTTGTGGAATGTGATTACATTTCTCGTATGCTTTTCTAAGATCTTCTTTAGTTGTGCATGCATTATCAAATTGCAAGGCTAAATCCAGAATCGCTTTCTGATGAACCATATCTTCGTCAATTTGTTTTTGAACCAAAGCTTGGATTTCATCGTCGCTATGTGGTATCGAACAAGCCATTTAAAAAAGATAATGAAAGTGTATAAAATGTATGTGTTTTGTGATTAAAAATGGTATAAAAAGTGAGATTTTATAGTGAATGGGGGATTGTTTATTTTTTTTTGATAGTAAGCTAGGGTTTTGTAACCTCCCTCTAATATATAACGAGGGTAGGCGTCTAGGTTACAGGCATCCTTACATAGCAGACTTCACCATGAGAGTCTAAGAAAACGCATAGGCGTGTGTAGTTAGGAAGAGTAGTTAGTTCTTTATTGTGTTTAATAAAGAAAACCTTATTAGTAACATGATTGTGTTCTTGTTCTTTATATTCCGCTGTGCTTACCAATCATTGTTATATTACCCTAGTTGAGTCTAGATCTTGGATTCTACAGTTGGTATCAGAGCCTCGTGGCCTCTCGGTAACTAGGGTTATATGTTTCCTGTGTAATTTAAGTTTTCTGTAAATTATATTAAAAAGGCAGCAAGGGTTTCTCCCCCCGAACCTCTAATTCATGAAAGGCAGCAGCATCCAAGGCACAAGTAAAAGGCAAGCCAAGAACAAAAGGAGTATATTGTGACTGCATGATTTTAGGAAGCATGCAGGTATGAATGGATTAATTTTCTGTTTGACTACCGTCTGATGTAATATAGGTGGTATAAGAATCAGAGTTGTGAAATCCCTGGACTTTGGAGATTAGGTTTTGTTTCGTCTATTTATTTCCCATATTTTGTTAGATTGGAAATTATAGCTGCCTAAGTTATGGGCTGTTTTTGTCTGATGGAATGGTTGAATAAAAGGATAATATTGGTACCTGATGGGTTAGTACTGGTCATTTACGAGTTAATTCTGTCTTCGGTTAATACTGGTTGTGTGTGGTTTGTTCTGATCACACTCGGTAATTCCTACTGGTCAATTGGTTCTTGCTGGTTTCATTATGTTCCTGCTGATTGTTGGTCTCGGTTTCTGTTGGTCGCCATAAGTTTCTACTGGTCACTTAATCGGTTCCTGCTGGTAGACTTTATGGTTCCTGCTGGTCTGCTTATGGTTTCTTCTGCTTGCCTTGTTCGATACTGTTTGTTATTGCTGCTAGTATTATAGGTCCTCAGACGTCCTTGGATCTTGAACAATGATGATGTGTATAGTTCGTTTTGGAGATTCAGTGCATGATATGATTCTTGATTGGAACAGTTACGCGCTCTTTACTAATATTTTGGAGGGGCATATGATACCATACAGTTCATGATATGATCATCACAAAATTTGAATGATCGTAAGCATTGAGTGGTTTCTGGTTGATCCGTCTGAGCTCACCGAGACTATCGGCCATTGCATGTAATCGCCATGCATATATTGACTACAAGAATTATCCAAAGACATTTTGTTACATGATATTGTAATAAGCATGTCTTTTTCGCACTAAAGGAAGAGATGATCTATGCTACTGAGTTCATGATTCAAGCAGATGGTTAGTATACTTTTAAAGGGAAGCTTATTGTTCATATACTTATCATCTACATGCATCACTTGAGGGGAAGCGTTTATGAGTTGCACAAGACCCCTATTAGATGATTACAAAAAGGGGAAGAAGATTTATGATGTGCAGCTTATTATTGTGATGACATGTTTTAGCATTGTTTTTTTATGCAGGTTGTTTTGTAATATCAAATAGGAGAAGATTGTTGGGAATTACAGATTTGAAGATTACAAAACCTATTAGACGAAATGAAGAAAGAAGAAACAATGAAGGACCTAATATGTAAAAGATAGATAGCTTTGTTAGTAAGCTAGGGTTTGTAACCTCCCTCTATTATATAAAGAGGGTAGGCGTCTAGGTTACCGGCATCCATTCATAGCAGACTTCTCCAATGAGAGTCTAAGAAACGCATAGAGCGTGTGTAGTGTAGTAGTAGTAGTTAGTTCTTTATTGTGTTTAATAAAGAAAACCTTATTAGTAACATGATTGTGTTCTTGTTCTTTATTCCGCTGTGCTTACCAATCATTGTTATATTACCCTAGTTGAGTCCAGATCTTGGATTCTACAGGTATCGAACAAGCCATTTAAAAAAGATAATGAAAGTGTATAAAATGTATGTGTTTTGTGATTAAAAATGATATAAAAAGTGAGATTTTATAGTGAATGGGGGATTGTTTATTTTTTTTTAAATAAAAATATAAAAAAAAGAGTTAAAAAAAATTTAATACAAAATGTTCCTCCAATTATAAGGTCGTGCAGAAGACCCTAACTTTGCAAAAGTTGGGGGTGACCAGGTCTTGCTTCGGTCGGCGTAGTGGGGTGACCAAGTCCCTTTTATTGTCACATGGGACGACCGACCGCAAAAGGTCGTCCCATTACGTTTAGCAAAAACGTGATATGAACTGGTACTAATAATCAACCTAGCAAAACAAAATAACGTAATAATTATATGTATATATATTTTTCATTCTTTATCGTACCAAATAACTTCATGCTTTTTTAATCGATTCTGACACTTTATTCTCTATTTTTGTCAAACAAAACCCATTCTTCAATCTCAAAATCATTCTCTTTCACTGTCATTTCATTCCCCACTATATTTTTATTTTTAACAATCCAGTCGTACCAAACGTCCCTAGATACGTATAAAATAAAATGTGTAGTCGATCACCTATGGGATTGTACATCGAACACATTTAGCCACCTATAAATTGAATGATCTTGTTTCACGGTCGAGTAAACTTGGACTTGTTTTGAGAAATCTTGAATACTATATCACTATAAGAGAAGTGATAAAACTTTAAGGGCTAAAACTACACATTTCATCAAATAAAAAGGTCTTATCGTTCGACACTCAAATAACACACTTTTGCCACTCTTTAAGCTTCACAAATTAAATTATATCTTTGAAAAGTCAATCGTATAACGTGTTTGACGTTTTATACAATTAATTTCATTTTAAACTCGTATAAAACCAAGTCCTCTCAACCCTTTGACATCATTAAATACATAACCAAGAGCTCACCGAGACTATCGGCCATTGCATGTAATCGCCATGCATATATTGACTACAAGAATTATCCAAAGACATTTTGTTACATGATATTGTAATAAGCATGTCTTTTTCGCACTAAAGGAAGAGATGATCTATGCTACTGAGTTCATGAATCAAGCAGATGGTTAAGTTATACTTTTAAAGGAAGCTTTATTGTTCATAACTGTATCATCTACGATGCATCACTTGAGGGGAAAGCGTTATGAGTGCACAAGACCCCTATTAGATGATTACAAAAAGGGGAAGAAGATTTATGATGTGCAGCTTATATTTGTATGACATGTTTAGCTGTTTTTTTAATCAGTTGTTTTGTAATAAAAAATAGAGAGATTGTTGGGATTACAGATTTGAAATAACAAAAACCTATAAGACGAAAATGAAGAAAGAAGAAACAATGAAGGACCTAATATGTAAAAGAAAGATAGATTATGTTAGTAAGCAAAGGTTTGGAAGTAACCTCCCTCTATTATATAAATCGAGGGTCGAGCGTCAAGTTATTTGTTAACCGGCATCCAATCATAAGCAGACTATCTCCAATGAGATCAAGAAACGCATAGAGCGTGTGTATGTAGTATAAGTATTAGTTCACATCTATTGAGCGTTTAAAATTAAAGCAAAACCTTATTAGTAACAAGATTGTGTTCTTGTTCTTTAATTTCCGCTGTGCTTACCAATCATAGGTTATAATTTAACCTAGTTGAGTCCAGAATCATATGGTATTCTACAGGTATCGAACAAGCATTTAGAAAAAAGATAATGTAAAGTGTATAAAATTAAGTGTTTATGTGATAAAAATGATATAAAAAAGTGATATTTTTATATGAATGTGGGGAATGTTGTTAAATTTTTTTTAAATAAAAACTAAAAAAAAAGTTAAAAAAAATTTAATACAAAATGTTCCTCCAATTATAAAGGAGTTCGTGAGCAGAAAGACCCTAACTTTGCAAAGTATAAGGGTTACCAGTCTCATGCTTCGGTCGGAACGTAGTGTGAACTGACCACTGCGGAGTCCCATTTAATTGTCACATGGACGAAAAACGTTAGAGCCGCAAAAGGTCTCCCAATACGTATTAGCAAAACGTGATATGAACTGGTACTAATAATCAACCTAGCAAAACAAAATAACGTAATAATTATATGTATATATATTTTTCATTCTTTATCGTACCAAATAACTTCATGCTTTTTTAATCGATTCTGACACTTTATTCTCTATTTTTGTCAAACAAAACCCATTCTTCAATCTCAAAATCATTCTCTTTCACTGTCATTTCATTCCCCACTATGTTTTTATTTTTAACAATCCAGTCGTACCAAACGTCCCTAGATACGTATAAAATAAAATGTGTAGTCGATCACCTATGGGATTGTACATCGAACACATTTAGCCACCTATAAAATTGAATGAAATCTTGTTTTACACGGTCAGGAGTAACATTCTTGATGACTTGTTATTGAGAAATCTTGAATACTAATCCACTATAAGAGAAGTCAAAAAACTTAAGGGCTAAAACCTAACACATTTCATCAAATAAAAAAGGTCTTATCGTCGACACACAAATAACACCACTTTTGCACACTTTAAAGCTTCACAAAATTACAAATTAACAATCTTCTTGAAAAGTCAATCGTAATAACCGTAGTTTGACGTCTCACTCTATATCAATTAATTTCTTCACTTCATAAAAAAACTCGTATACAAACCCAAGTCTCCGCTCAACCCTATGGACATCAATAAAATACACTACCACCAAGTCCTACTCCTCAATGCGTAAACCCTGTTGACATCATAAATACCATAACCAATTTGCGACACCACAATAAAGCGCTCCATATAAAACTTCTCACATAAAGTATGACAATCATTCACAACCCCATTTCTAACTATTTCTTCTATACTCGATCAGTACTTATACGTCACATCACTATCACATTCTTTGATCGAAAATGAGTCATCTTGATAAAGACATCGAAGTTCCTTCCTTTTTCATGTGCCCGATTTCACTAGAGATCATGAAAGATCCTGTGACACTTTCCACAGGGATCACATATGATCGCGATAGCATTGAAAAATGGTTGTTTTCTCTAAACAACGATTTTTGTCCCGTAACAAAACAAGTTGTTTGTGATATCGAGCTCACACCGAACCACACCCTTCGTCGATTAATCCAATCTTGGTGCACGATCAACGCCTCATCTAACGTCGAAAGGCCACCAACACCACGAATTCCAGTCTCCAAAACTGAGATAGTTCAACTTCTCAAAGATTCAAAGTCTCCTCAACTTCAAATGAAAAGTTTACAAAAATTAAAAACAATCGTTATGGAGAACAAAACGAACAAACGAATGATGGAATCAGTTGGAGCAATTGATTACTTAACATCCATCATAACTACGAATGAAGTCAACGTAGCTGATGAAGCGTTGACCATTCTTTATCATCTCAAGCTTTCACAAACAGGTCTCAAATCTATATTTGGAAAGTCAACAGATTTTGTGGAAGCATTGACGCGCGTGATGCAACGCTCTGCCAGTGATGAGTCACGTACATATGCAGTCATGTTACTAAAATCAATGTTTGAAGTAGCTGATCCCATGCGAGTGACGTCACTAAACCCTAATTTCTTTATGCAACTCACACAAATCTTAAAGGATCAGATTTCCCTTCAAGCGACGAAAGCAACACTTAAGCTACTCATCAACGTGTGTCCGTGGGGCCGAAACCGGATAAAAGCAGCCGAGGCAGGAGTACTTTCGGTATTGATTGATACCCTTTTGGATACAACTGAAAAAAGGGTATCCGAAATGGTTATTGTAGCTTTGCACCAACTTAGTCAATGTGCCGAAGGACGAGGGGATATATTGAAACATAGCGGTGGTTTAGCCGTGGTTTCAAAGAAGATATTTCGTGTGTCGTCTGTGGCAAGTGAAAGGGCCGTGAGGATATTGTATAACACCGCGAGGTTTTCAGGTAGCCGAAGTGTTTTGCAAGAGATGTTGGAGCTAGGGGTGGTTGGAAAACTTTGTTTGGTGTTACAAGTTGATTGTGGTATCAAAATGAAGGAAAAAGCAATGGAGATATTAAAGATCCATTCTAGGGTTTGGAAGAATAGTTCTTGTATACCTTCTAATCTGCTAGCTTCATATCCATCTTGAAAATATTATTTGATTAGATTTTAGATGTTTGAAAACCTCAAAATAAGAATATTTAGATCTTGATTCTTGGACATGAAGTCTACGATTCATGATGCCGGATCTAAAATTTCTTATTTTGAAATAGTTGTTTTAGAATAGAAGAAAAGAAAACCTTTTTTGAATTCATTTAATTTGCATAAGAATGCATAAGCGTAATTCACGAGATTTTGGTGAAATGAACTATATGTATCGTTATATTGTACATCCATGAAGATGAGATCAATACTCTTTCATATGTTGGATCACGAATTCAAAATTATGTATAGATTATATGGTTATTTATTTATTTGTTTATTTAGGTACCCCGTGTTTTTGTTACATGTAGAAGTAAGTTAAAGTTGCTTAAAACAATTAAAACAATAATTAGTGGTACTGATCGGGAAGCACTGTTTAGACAATCATGTTTTGGTTGGGTATTAGATCAAACTGATTTTATAAAGAATTGTATATTAATACATTTTATGTTAGGGCGGCAAATTACTGATGAAAATGATTATGATGATAACGTTCCTTTGTATTACAATATAAATAAAGATTTTAGTATACCATTTGGGAGAGAGGAATTCTGCCTAGTAACTGGGTTAAGATTTGGGGTCCAGAATTGGGCTGAGTATGACACCAAAGAGCGTATTCCTTTTAGGCGACGGGTGTTTCCGTCATATTTATATAGGCAACCTATTACAGGCATCGACATCGCAAATATAATTCTTGACCAGTCATTTACTCAATTATACGACGACGATGTTGTTGGCCTTTGTTGTCTAGGCATATTGCAGCTTGTTATATTAGGTGTGGAGAGTAGACGTGTTGTCCCTGACTGGATGTTAAGATTAGCTAATGATAGAATAGTTTGGGACAAATATCCTTGGGGTTCATATGTGTGGTCAACATTGTACTCCCAACTTAGGAATGCAAACGTCAAACGTTGGTCACCCTTGTATGTCGAAGAGCCTACAAATGAAGATGAAAGTATTCAATCTTTGGATATACTTGGGCATTCAAGGTATGTCAAAAATAAGTTTATAATTTTTAATTGGTCATTTAAGTTATATGTATAATGTAAAATAATTGAAACAATGTGTTTTTTTTAGACATGGATATTGGAGTCTTACCGAGTAACTGCGATTAGGTATTTTGATCGTTACAATCGGTATCCTAGAGTTGCTGCTTGGAGTAAGAAAAAGGGAAGGTTTTTGGGACACATGGTTATTCCTTTTTTTGAAGTGAGTTTTATTTAGTTTAATAGTTTATTAAGTTGATTATGTTATTTATTTAATAATTAATTTCCTTTTTTTAAAAGGGAAATATGCCTGCTGCGAGATTGACACCAGACGATAATGAGGCTCGATCGGACTGGTGGATTTCTAGTAAGGCATACTTTGACGGCTTTATTGGTCAAGTTGAACGAGTACCTTTTGATTTAAGCCGTCAAAATATGTATGAAATTCCATCCGATATTTACCGAGAGTTCGATGAACAAAAAAGAGAAATTGAACGAAATAAAAAAGAAGTTGATAACATTAAGGAAGAAATGCGTAAATTTAGGCAGGAAATGAATGTTCAGCCGGTGCGACAAGAGAATAAAGAACCGATTATTGTTGAACAACATTATGGGTTGAGCGATTTTAGTCAATTCCAAAGCATGCAGGTATAATTTTTGTATATTTAATATAAGGCTTTATAAGTAAATAATATAGTTTTGTATGTATGGGTGTTCTCAGATGGTGGTCCGTCTTCATTCCAGGGACATGTAAATAGCTCATATTTCAATATGGGTACGCCATCGAATTTCCAAACCCCAATGCCTCCCAACCTGGTTCATCTGATTGGCAAAGACAGATGTCAGCGCAGTCGGCCACTTAGTATTGGCAACCTGATATATCATCGCAGTCTGGTTCTTACTATTCGCTTGGTCAGGTGCCATCTCATATGGGTAGGCCAAATTTTCAAAACACTATTGAGACGCATCATGATGTTGATGACATATTTGACCAGTTAATGCTATTTTTATATACGAATATGATTATATAGTAATAACCATCATGAAGTAATAAATTTTTATTAATTGTTGTTTTTTAGAATATTCCGAATCGAGGAAAAAGGGAACAGTTTCCTAGCAAGTATGAACTGACTCCATTCATGAAACAACCTCCTACTACAATTTTACTCAAGCAACGTGTAAAAAAAAACTAAAGAAATAAGGTAAGAAGTCTAATTAATCACCATTTGAAATCTTGGTGTGCTTTTGAAGGAAGACAATGTAAGAAAAAAATAACGTTTAACTTTTTTTGGATTCCAATTTACTGTTTAAATCTTAATGTATGAGAACGTTAACCCTACAAAGGTAAATGCTCATCAGTATAAAATTTAATAAATAAACTAATGAAAGTATCGTGTACTAATATTGGTTATAACTGGTTGAGTTAGGTGCGAAGAGGAAATTATGTTAACTTAACCGGCCTTTCCTAAACGACACCAACGAGAATTTACTTGGGTTGTTAAGAAAGGTCATATAGTTCCGTTAGTTTTTTTGCAACAATTGGCCCCTCCATTTTCAGTATGCCTGACATCACATACTTCCATATGGCACCTATGGTTGGGTTTGCCTGCAGAGGTAAGTTTATTTAAAACAAGATTAATAAAGGAGAAATTTATATATCGCCTTTATCTAAAAACATCTATTTATTTTGTTACAATATTTTGAATCAGCACATGAACTCGTGGATGGAGTTATTAATTAGGAGGAGGAATGTAAAGGCCAACTGGACAGTGGCCTATGCGGGTACAATAAGTGTACATCCGAAAAATAACCAATTTATCATACCGACGACCAACACGTACATGTGGAACATGGATGGCACGTCTCTCATACGCGACCGTAATCCAGCCTGGAATGATTTTGATTGGTAATTATTTCTTTAGTTTATCCGTTATAAAAACTTTCAATACAAGCTATGCAGATTATAGTTAATTATTTGGTTTTATCTTTGTAGGATGTTATGCCCATAACAATGGTTGCTGGAAATCATAGGCCATGGATGTTATAACATTTAACCGAATTCTAAATTTTACGTGTTTCACTCCATGTATAATGAGCGAACAACAAGATGTGATTATCGCACTAATTCCAATGTTGGACCCCAATGGTTAATAACATTTTAGGCACATCTTGGGTGTTTAAAAATGAAACTAGACCACCCAAATAATTTTCAGTATTCATACAATGAAGGTTAGGGTACAAAGATGTCCCTAACAAACTAACTTCTTCAACTGTTGGAGGTCGTCGCATGTTTGTTAATATCTTCTTGTTTATGTTCAGAAATAATGAGCCATAGTGCACGGAAAAACTCAACAGTTTTTTGAGAGATTTAGAAATAAACATTTGTGAAAGGTTTTATAATATTTAGGCGTGAGATACAGAGAATGTTGGTTATGATTAATTTTGAATTTTGTATGTGTTGTATGTTGAAATCCTAACACTTTGAGTGAAATAATATTGTATATTACTTTGAATTTCTTTGAATATTCGTCCGTTGATATGTTTGTTTTTTTGGGTAATATTCGTCCGTTGATTTCTTTGAATTTCTTATGAATGTAGCGACAAGTTATTAACAAGTAACCATATAATTTCGTATAATACACAAAAAAACCATTGATAAGTTAACATGTTATTGACGATAATAGATGCTTTTATAGGGAGAATCAATTCAAAAGAGGGCTAGGTGTCATAAAAACATTACATATATAATAAAAACATTACACATATAATAAAAACATTACATAAATAATAAAAAACATTACATAATAAATGTTTAAGGTAACCACTCTGGCCACTACAAGACCTTAATCCTTACAGAAAACATCAACCCACGTTTTCTTTTTTGTATGTTAAGAAATGCTTTGATGGTTTAAGAAGATAAAAACTGAGACATTAGCAAGTATCATAGCAGCTCCTACATTAATATCCTTTCCATAACTACCCATATCAAGGACTTTGTAGTTTATTGTTCCAGGTACTGTACCCGATAGATCTTTCAGAGTCACATTTAAATCTCCAAGAGCATTCGGAGAACAAGACTTGACGATTGCAACAACTTGTTCAAGTTTTCCTCTTTTAAGAAAGTTGTCGATGTCTCCCAAACATCCAGTTACAGTGCCACCAAATGCATTCACATAGTTAGTGGCGCTAACCCACGCCCCACTGTTAAAATCAGCATCCTCACCCACAACATTAACAACTTTCTACATATATTCTTGTGTCAACATTAAAGCCCCATCCAGATCAAGAATAAATACATTTTCTTTAAGCAGCTTGGCTCGCTGAACAAGACCCGCAGGACCGGGTATTATCCTAACTGGGTTTGAGGTTGAGGAAGATGGTTCAACACGTGTGCTACTAGAGAGCTGAACAATACCCGCATGACCGGGTATTATCGTAACTGGATTTTAGGTTAAGAGAGATGGTTCAACATGTGTGCTACTATAGGAACGCACAACGGGTGTTAACTGAAGATCGGAATCACCTCTATCTAGACTGAATTCCCATGGTTCATTTTCGTTATTGAAATTGGAATCCATTTGAGAGAGTTGGAATAAGAAGTTGTGTGACAAATTGAGGAAATGGTGAGGGCTATTTATAAGGGAAAATTTTGAAAAAATTAAGAGAGTTGGACAACACAAATATTTTTTCCTGTAACAGATAAGACAACTCAATGACAATGCTGTCTATCACTTCAAATTATACGCGATTTAGTAAAGTATCTGACAAGTAGTCCGCTTTATCTTAAATTTATAGATGCTTATATAGGGAGAATAAGTTTTTGGCGGGTGTTTTCTAGGTTAAAAAAATAACATAAAAAACTACACATAACAACAATATTATTACAATCAAAACACTTAGACAATGCATGTTAACTTAAAAATTAAATAGATAAAACAACCTACGCTAGTTATTAAACATTAAGAAGAATTAGTGATTCTTTGTAGGGGCCAATGAAGAATGATCCATGGTTAGATTCGACAACAAGGTTTTGAAAAATTTGAAAGGTTGGATTGAACACTTGTAGCGACTGATGCAATTGTTGGACGAATGAAGCTTCAACTATTGGTTGCTTATCTTTAGTAAATCCAATTAATTTGAGATCATGCTCAATTGGGTATCGAAGGGTGAATAGTTTTCTGTACCATGAAACTTCACCATCATCAACTTGTAGCTCCCATGCATATATAATACTAAAGTCAACAAACTTAAAACTGCCAGATATTATAATACAGTCTCCAAGCTGGGAAATATAGTAAGGAGGTAAACATTGCCCGACTAGCATCTCTTCAGGCATGTCTATTACCTGAAATTGGTGAGTAATCAAATCAAATGAAACTAACATGTAAATTTTGTATGAAATACCATCATCACTATAAAACTTCTCTGAACCAACCCAGAATATTTTTCCACCAACAACAGCTTGACCTGGCCGTTTAATTCTTATAGATTCACGTAGTAAACAGTAACTATCAAGTTTATACCAAGTTCTTGAGCTTAATGTAAACACTAACACATACCATGGACCTTGACCATAATAGGGGTAATTTATCTTTAAAAGTGTTGGTCTAGCGTGACAGGATGGACACCAAAACCAAATAACATTTTGGGTGAGTCAGCCTTATAAAAAGTTATTTTGGGACTTAAAATACGAACAGAGTTTTTAAGTGAATGGGTTCCAAATTAAAAGAATTTAGTTTTCCCCATATGAAAAACACCATACACCTTCACATGTAGCAAATGGTGTAAGATTGAAAAAATTTAAATTGGAAAACGCAAGTGAGGTGCTAAAATTATCTTCTACCAAGATATAACACCTTTAAATTTTGCTTAAGGTTAATTTAAACAAACAATTATTGCTCTTCGAAAACGTATTCACGAACAAAGTCGAAAAACAAGTCTATGGATACTTCCACGATTTGAAACTGTATGAATTGAGAGTAAAGATTTCACTGGAAGTCTATTCATGATAGCCAATTGAAGATCAAATGGTATATTATCAGACATTGTTTAGAAATTTTACGGGTTATGGCTCTAAGATTAATTTTACTAGGTATAAATACAACAATACATATAATATTTAAAAGCATTGATAGGACAACTCTCTGACATTGACTAGATCACTCTTAACTTTGCGCGATCTATAAATTTTAACTTTTATTTAAAAGCATTGATAGGACAACTCTCTGACATTGACTAGATCACTCTTAACTTTGCGCGATTACAAATTTAACTTTTATTTTAATGGCCTTGATAGAACAACTCTTCTGAACATTGACTGGGATCACTCTTAAAACTTTGCGCGATCTATTAAAAAATGTTTTTACGCCGATATTAAAACAGACGACACACCAAAGGGTTAAGAAACCATAATATCCTCACAATCACCCACAGATCACATTATTCTTACCATCACAACCATAAACATATCACACTGTTATTATGAAGATGGTGCCATTATGAAGCTTTTGCGTGTCGTTGTGGAGCCAGAGATGTAGTTCTGCGAGAATCGTATAAACTAAAAAAAAAAAAATATAAAATAAAAAAAAAAAAAAAAAAAAACCCGGGGGGTTGGTAAATTACTATGCATGTCCACGATCAAAGGTGAACAATCACATGCTTTTTTGTGTAATATATAAATAATGTGGTTAGTTGTTAAAACTTATTATCTTTACTCTTTAACAGCCTCGCGAAAACACTTTTGGATGTAAAAAAAATTTGTGGAAGGAGGAACGAGTCCGTCTACTGGTTGGTTCTCCTGGAGCTTCAACGACTCCAATTTATTCTACAGGATCTTCATCGACTCTAATTTATTCTCCAGGATCTTCAACACCTCCACGCTATTCTCCAGGAGCTTCAACACCTCCAAGCTATTCTCTGGGAACTTCAAGAAATGCAGAGTGCTCAAACTGCAAGCACTTGCTTGATAAGATAACGGTACTCGAGGCAACGGTGGATATGTATGATCCGGAACACACACCGTTAATGCAGGCCGTATATTTCCGAAGTTTACAATAACATGGGAAAACTTGATTTAGAGTAGTTTGTCATTTGGAATGTAATTCGTATGCTTTAAGCGTCTGTTTGTAAGTCGCTTGTGTTACTACAAGTGGTATGTATAATATTTAACTAAACGAATGTTTGTTTTTTTTGGGGTTTTTTTGTTTTTAAACCCTTTGACGAATGTGCATCTTGAAAAATTATACGGTATATCATGTTCAACTATAGAGTTATTATTTAAAACCAAACAACGAACCGAGAAAATGAAGTGTTTTTTATATAGTTAGTAGTTACAACCATAAGAACTCTTGCTTCCCATTAGTGGCTACACGCATTCCTTACACTTCTTTGCCTAAATTAGCCACAGCTTCAAACATTGGTAAGACAACTCTACGACATTGACCGGATCACTCTTACCTTCACGCGATCTACATTTTCAAACTTTAATTTATAAACATTGATAAGACAAACTCTTATGACATTGACTGATCACTCTCCATGTCACAAGATCTACTATTTTTAAACTTTAATTTATAAACAATGATAAGACAACTCTAAGACATTGACTGGATCACTTTACCTTCACGCGATCTATTTTTTAACTTTAATTTTATAAACATTGATACAGACAACTCTATGACATTGACGATCACTCTTATACTTCACGGGGGGTAATCTACATTTTTATACTTTAATTATAAAACATTGATAAGACAACTCTAGTGACATGACCGGATCATCTTACCTTTCGCGAATCTAATTTTTTTAACTTTAATTTATAAACATTGATAAAGACAACTCTATGACATTGACTGGATCACTCTTACCTTCACGCGATCTACAATTTATAAACATGGTACTATAAACGTTGACAGCTAGCAGGTATTATTCTTAGAAAACATAATATACAACTATTTTTTCCTTAATAACAACTTCTATATTGAATTCTTGTTATCTATTATTGTAGCAAATATGACAGTATGAATAACTGATTGGGCAGCAACAAAGTGGCTAAAAGGATGAAAAAATGCGAATGGGTTGTTAAAGGTGTTAAAGAATATCATACCAAGTTTCAGATTGGTCTAGTATATTCGTGCAGCTTCAACTTACAAACATGATTTGTGAAGTCGTTAAAATGTGAAATTTCAGGGCTTCCGTGTGCTCTGTAATAGCTTTAACACGGTTTTTGGGTTGAAGAATTTGTGTCCAATTTTTAGCAGACTGGTTTAAAAAAACCAAAATATCAAGGCACTTATTCAGAGTCAATTCATTTCCTTAGAAATATGCAACAATGGGAATTTTCCTACAATATTCTAAAAGCTATTCCTCCTCGAATGGACAACCCACAGCCCGGTCGTCCTAAAAATACAAACCGTATACAATCTCAAGGAGAGGAGCCAAGTTTTATTATGTAGCAGATGACATACAAAGCGGGATACAAACGTGATCAATGAGTCAAACCTTTGTCGGTTAACGCCTGTAAATATGTACACAACATGATCAAGAAATTCCACGAAACAACCAACCATCATTCTACAACCCAAATCAACAGTATGACAACACTTTCCATAATATTTACCATTACACATCACAACAAACGGTGAACCACATACACCATCACAACTCTTACTGTGAAAACACATAAACCCATCGAACCTTACGACCTAAATTTCATCAAACAACATCTCAAGCTTACAATGACATCACACAGAATCATCTTAAATGTATGACAATCAACTCTCAGCAATTATGGGGATCGCAACATCTAGATGATTTAAACCGATGTTCATAATAGTTGGTTTAACTCGTTTGGGTTCTAAAAAATTGTATGTTTTTATGCTTTCTGTTGGTTTGTTGTTAAATTATAATGTATGATTTTAATGATGTAATATATTTGAATTTCAATTTAACTATTTATGTTACTACAATAAACACTACATTACTAATTAAACCTTGTATCTATAAATATTGTAAAATATTGTAAACAACACACATAAATGGGTAAGGACAATAATATATATTACAGTTTAAACAACTCCAACAGTAAATACAAACATGTTTATGACAAACCAATGACATAATAGAAACATTGACTTGACAAGTCCCTGCCACTAAGTTGGACAAGTAAATCACATAATAGAAACATTGACTTGACAAGTCCCTGCCACTAAGTTGATCACTTAGTATTGTACGCGATTTAGCATATGGATCGTACAAATCAATGACATATTGGACAACTCAATCACTAAGTATATATACATTGACTTGACAAGTCACTGACACTGGATTCATCACTTAGTATTTAACGCGATTTATGCACATGATTGAAAAACAGTAAACACTATATAAACCACATACTTTGTGGTTCAACTTCAACAACAACATTAAACTATTACATTAATTCAATTTAATTTTCAAACAATGACATTTAAGGTCCTACTACACCATTATGGAAGGTTCACTAGTCCGCCTAAAAGAGAATTTGTTGATGAGATGATTGCTACCATAGATCCGGTAGAGTTCGACACCTTCTAAAAAAATCAAGTTAATTTAATATTAACAAACTGTTTGGGTTACGATAAAAACTCCCTAACGTTTCTTTATATAAAGAAACCTAATTGTAGTCTTGATTCAGGTTGGGACGGCGATGGATGCTATACAAGAGCTGGACACGATACTCATGTATACTCATCATAACCGACTACATGTGTACGTTTCTCGAGTGGAGCTATCCTTACTCATCGTTGAAGAGCAGCACAGTGATGAGATAAACAAAAACGAGAATCAAGGAAAACCCTCTTGTGCAAAAAAGTTATTTGCCTAGTTACTAAGAAACAATTTTTTATAATTGTTTGTAGCATGTGATGTCCTTGTTCTAGTGTGTAACAATAAAAAATTGATATATTCAAAAAACAAAATGACTTATCAACTTTATGATTTGCAATTATTATATATAGACAAGTATACAACTACATATTTTCAACAGATTGATTTCAATTAACACTTCTTACATTCCAAAGATGTCGACTTCATCAAATACTACTTTCGAGTTTGATGTAAACCACAACGGAGAATTTAAACTCAACCCCCTAACATACCAAGATGGTTCAGTACTGAATATTCACGTTTTTCAAATGGATTTTGAAGATATGGTTAGCTATCTAAAATGGAAAATACCAAGAGGATTCACTACTCTTTATTACATGTTGCCACCATACTACACGTTATCAGGTATGAAACAAATTAAGAATGATTATCATACTAATGTTATGTATGATATTGCAAAAGTTGCTGGGAAGCTCCAGATTTTTGTTTCTCATACTCAAATAGATTTAAGCACGGTGTTGATTCCAAACGATGGTTCTTTGGAAGAATCATTTGCAGGTGTCATTTCTAAAGAAACTAAAATAAAACTAGAAGAATCACTCAGCTATCTACATCAAATGCAGAAAAAAAGAAAAAAAAGTTCGATTACTATGAATTACTTGGTGAACTAGGTTTTATTAATAAAACAAAACCTCATACACCCTACACGCAAACCGTTTTCAATTTTGTGGTTCATAATAGTGGTCAGTTGGTGCTCGATGACACAAATAACACGATGTACGTCAACGGTGGAACATTCAACATCAACATTCCAAGACTGAAACTAGCAGATCTGAAACAATATTTGTTTAATATTTTGGGTACAAACATTCATGCTCTTTATTATAAGATACCACACAATGGATTTTCATTAACCGTTAAACTTAGAAACAACTATGATACACATGTCATGTTTGATATATCTTCAGCGCAGTACAAATTGGAAATCTACATTGACCACATCGGTGTCGATTTTGTTATATCCAAATATATTTTCCCAAATGCTAGCTTGGCAGAAATGATAAACCATGTCAAAACTGCCTACTCAAGTGGAAAATGAAGGCATAATAATGCAGGAAACACAAAATGATTACACTTTCAACAAATGGTACTGAATGGGCGGAACCAAGAACACTTGAATACAGGAAAACCAAGTATCATGTTCGAAGATATAAACAATTAAAAAAAAAAAAAAATAAAAAAAAAAAAAGAAAAAAAAAAAAAAAAAAATCATAATTAAAGAAGATAGATCTAAGCTCCGTGTTGATTCAAAACAATAGCTCAAAGGAAGAATCATTTGGAGGTATCATTTCAGAAGAACAAAAAAGACAACGACAAGAATCACTTAGCTATCTACATCAAATGCAGAAACGAAAAAATAAAAACAAGTTCAACGTCAACATTTGAAGAATCATATGTACTAATATTCATGTAACTCAATATGTGTTAACAATGTCTTTTCAATGTACACATTTTGTTCCTCCCTTTCTTAATTAAAACAAGTGAATGACAGTTGATAAAGACTTATCAATGAAAATGTCAATTATCTCTTATAAATGTACGATATTTGTCAGTGTTTTTTGACTATTTCACTCTATTGACACAGACTTCCCATACTATTTCCCATATATCAATTATGTTATCATCTACAATAGAATTGTGTCTCTCATACACACACTTCTTCTCTCCACTAACATACTATATGGCTTATGGAGCAAATGAGGCACGTCAAGCAATTGTTTTAAAACTACAAAGGGAGATTCAAGCTGAGGAAACACTAGCAGATCAGTTGTTGTGCAACTTAGCACGTTATACAGAGGAAATGCGTATCCGTTCGGTACAAATAACAATGTTGCAACGTATGCCTACAACAAGCCTTAATACCTACGGATTACATGCTCTACTAATGACACATGAAGCGGATATCCGTACCACAAACATCATTCTACGAACAAGACAACAATTGTTGAGGAGCATTTCTGCAAAGCAAAACTTCATTAACAATTACATGGCAATATAGATTATAACATTATGTTGCTAAAGACCACAAGGCCAACCATGTGTGTTCCTGTTGTTTGCTGTTGTTTTGTTTCCAATTGTATTAAATAAGGTTGCCAATCAACTAGATTGTATGTGGTTTAATTGCTATGTATAAGTTTTTTCAATAGATTATGTGAATCAGTTACTTTTTATTAATGCATAAAAAAAAGTACTCAATCAACCTGCTGTCTATCACTGCACATTTCACGTGATTTATGACATGATTTGACAACACAAATGTTTTTTTACTGCAATAGATAAGACAACTCAATGACAATGCTGTCTATCACCTCAAATTACACGCGATTTACGAAAACATCTGACAACTTGTCCGCTTTATCTTAAACTTATTGCTTATAAATAGACACATATATGAGCACTCTTACTCACAAACATTTTTATCATTCACACAAGTTATTAATTTTATCTTTTCATTTTCTACCATGGCTAGTAACCCAGAAAACGTTAGGTTAACTGTCCTTATGAAACTACAAGAAGCACTTGATGAAGAAGCTATTTTGGAGGAACAAATGTTAGCCTTGATGCATCGCTTTGCTGATAGGTTTACAGATCGTAGGGTAGAAATTAACAATCTGATGGTATTGCACGATCACCCACTTATCGATTACGGTAAGTACGCACTAGGATGCATGACAGGGGCCGACATGAAAAAGTGTGTAAAATTGAAAGGCGTCAGGGATGAGTTGCTAAGGAGCATAGAAGAAAAACGATAGTTGGTGGCGAACTTCAGAAACATGTAAAAGCATTATTGCTTAACAACAGTTTGCTAACCATGTATGTCGTTGTGTGTTGTTGTTTTTATATTTTCATATCGTCTAAATAAGATTGGCCATGTACTCTACTAGAGATCTGGTGATTCTCATGTTGTAATGCTTTTTAATGACTACCGTTAACTTTTATGCTTTCAATTCCAACTTTTATAATTGCAAAAATATAGGTTTACAATTTTTTTTAAATTTTTTTTAAAAAAATGACCAACTGACACACTTTGCACCATCATATCTTATGCATATTAAAACTAATTTAAATAAATTTTAATTCACTAAGTAGAGCTCATCAAAGACCACACAAATTAGAAAATAAACAATTTTAAATAAAACATATGAGTATCCAAATACGTACGCAAAAATGTCCAGGATCAAGATTTTCAATAAACACAACATCATATACCATAAACCCTAAAACAATACCTAAAACTATATACAAAAATTTTTCAACAGACTTGCAAAAAAAAATTATAAATTGTGAATCGCTCGAGACCATACGCGATTTACATTTTTATTTTAATTTTCTCACCAACCACTAAAAACCCGACACGTGTCCAATTGTAGATCGCTTCCCACCATGCGCGATCTAAAAGGTCATATCGAAAAAAAATGTCAAGGTTATTCCTGGATTACACATATTCCAACGGGTAACTGCAAAAATTTTCGCTTCATTTTATTTGTCAAGAAAGCCATGTTAACTCTCATCCCACATAGATATAAGAAGGAAAATAATGATCATTTATATATCAAACTATTTACTTTTTTGACGGACAAGATATTTTTCTTGTCCCCTAGTATGGTCACTTTTATCAAATCTTTCCAATTTGGTCATACTCAACTGCTCGACTCCACTCAATGCTTACACTTTCTCTCTCTTCTCTTTGATTTGGCCAATCACACATAAACAACACATGTTTGTGGATGATTTTTTGTGGATTGTTTGTAAATGTAGCAAAACTCGTTATAGAAATATTAAAAAAAAATTTTTTTTGTCATTTTTGTTTCATCGGTAGTGTTGATTTTATATATTTTTTATATGACAAAAAAAGTTGAATTATGTTTGCATAATTGTAATTATGTGACCTGATAGCGTCAAATAAATCTAATAATCAACGTAACTAAAAAACCTAAAAATATATGTTCATTTTTTTTACCAAACAAAGGAATGGAATCTTTAATCGATTCTGACACTCTATTCTCTATTTTTGACAAACACTAGAATCCATTCTCTTATATCAAACTCATTCTCTTTCTGTGCCATTCCATTCTCCAATGCATTTCCATTCTTTGTGATTCAGTCGTACCAAACATCCTTGGGGCTGTTTGATTGGCGCTTAATTGGGTAATTCAGCACTGAATGCTGAGTCGATCTGTTTTAAATGTGTTTGATGAGACAAAAATCACCTCTTAATGATCAAAGTGCTGACCGATTCTTAAATAAAATGAAGCAAAATCACTCAGCGCCACTATATTTGTTGCCACTTGCCACGTGATAACAGTATAGTAATTACTATTTATAGTTTTTAAACCATTCTAGATATATTATATTAAAATATTTTAAAGCAATATGAATCTAGCATAGATGTTTGATGTTTGCACTTATTTTGGTGAATTTAACAAAAATGGGAAACAAAACATGTCGATATGTTATTTTTTTTGACGTTTTTAACTTTAATTTGAATAATTTGGTTCTTGTTCTGAAGCCCATTGGTAGTTTTTCATCTTTAATGATGTATTGCTACGATCACCCACTTATTCGTTTACGGTAAAGTACTCACTAAGGATGCGTGACTGGGGCCGACATGAAATAGTGTGTAAAATTGAAAGCATCGGGAGGAGTTGTATAAGGAGCATGGAAGTAAAACGTTAGTTGATGTCGAACGACAGAAACATGTAAAGCATTATTACTTAACACCTGTTTGACCTAACCATGTATGTCGGTTGTACTGTAGGTTTTTTATGTTTTCATATGTCTAAATAAGATTGGTTCATGTACTTATAGAGAATCTGGTGTTTCTCATGCTGTATGCTTTTTAATGGACTACGTTAACTTTATGCTTTCAATTCAATTTTATAATTGCAAAAATATAGGGTTACAATTTTTCGAAAAAGTTTAAAAATAAATGACCATATGACACACTTTGCACCATCATTCTGATGATTTAAAACTCAATTTTAATAAATTTTATTTCACTAAGTAGAGCTCATCAAAGGACTAAACAGATAGCAAATAAACATATTTTAATATAAAACATATGAGTATCCATATGTGTACGCATAAAATGCCAGGATCATGATTTTCAATAAACACACATCATATTCCATAAACCCTAAAACATACCTAAAAACTATATACAAAAAATTTTTTCAACAGACTTGTAAAAAACTATTTAAATTGTGAATCGCTTTTAACCCCATGCGCGATTTTACATTTTTATATTTTCTCACCAACCACTAAAAACCCGACACGTGTCCAAATGTAGATCGCTTGCCACCATGCGCGATCTATAAGGTCATATACAAAAAAAAATCAGGGTCATATCTGGATAACACGCATTCCAATAGGTCACTGCGAAAATTCTCGCTAAAGTTATTGACATGTATATGATAGTCTTTGTAAATCAGTGCTATGTTTTGATTTTTTACAATATCCATCTTTTTATTAGTTGTGTTTAGTGCAACGTGTAAGTTGTAGAAGAGTTTTGCTACATCCACAAACAATTCACACACAAACATCTATATTTTGATACACTTTCTCTCTCCTCTCTTTGATTTGGACAATCACACATAAACAACACATGTATGTGGATGATTTTTTGTGGATTGTTTGTGGATGTAGCAAAACTCGTTGTAGAAATATGATTTTTTTGTCATTTTTGTTTCATCGTAGAGATGATATAATATATTTTTATATGACAAAAAAGTTGAATTATGTTTGCATAATTGTAATTATGTGACCTGATAGCGTCAAATAAATCTAATAATCAACGTAACTAAAAAACCTGAAAATATATGTTCATTCTTTTTTTTACCAAACAAAGGAATCTTTAATCGATTTTGACACTCTATTCTCTATTTTTGCCAAACACTAGAATCCATTCTCTTATATCAAACTCATTCTCTTTCTGTGCCATTCCATTCTCCAATGCATATTCATTCTTTGTGATTCAGCCGTACCAAACATCCTTGGGGCTGTTTGATTGGCGCTTAATTGGGTAATTTAGCACTGAATGCTAAGTCGATCAGTTTTAAATGTGTTTGATGAGAGACAAAAATCACCTCTTAATGATCAAAGTGGTGCTAACCGATTCTTAAATAAAATGAAGCAAAATCACTCAGCGCCACTATATTTGTTGCCACTTGCCACGTGATAACAGTTATAGTAATATCACTATTTTATAGTTTTAAACCATTTAGAGAATATATATTATAATATTGTTAAAGCAATATGAATCTAGCATAGATGTTTGATGTTGCACTTATTTTGGTGAATTAAAAAATGGGAAACAATCGATATGTTATTTTTTTTTGAGTTTTTAACTTTAATTGAATCATTTGGTTCTTGTACTGAAGCATTTGGTAGTTTTTAACTTTAATTGATGGTATTGCACGATCACCCACTTATCGATTACGGTAAGTACTCACTAGGATGCATGACAGGGGCCGACATGAAAAAGTGTGTAAAATTGAAAGGCATCAGGGATGAGTTGCTAAGGAGCATGGAAGAAAAACGATAGTTGATGACGAACTACAGAAACATGTAAAAGCATTATTACTTAACACCTGTTTGCTAACCATGTATGTCGTTGTCTGTTGTTGTTTTTATGTTTTCATATCGTCTAAATAAGATTGGCCATGTACTCTACTAGAGATCTAGTGATTCTCGTGTTGTAATACTTTTTAATGACTACCGTTAACTTTTATGCTTTCAATTCCAACTTTTGTAATTGCAAAAATTATAAAAATACAATTTTTTTGATTTTTTTTTAAGAAAATGACCAACTGACACACTTTGCACCATCATATCTTATGCATATTAAAACTAATTTTAAAATTTTTTAATTCACTAAGTAGAGCTCATCAAAGACTACACAGATTAGCAAATAAATAATTTTAAATAAAACATATGAGTAACCAAATACGTACGCAAAAATATCCAGGATCAAAATTTTCAATAAACACAACATCATATACCATAAACCCTAAAACAATACCTAAATCTATATACAAAAAAATTTCAACAGAATTGCAAAAAAAAAATATAATTGTGAATCGCCATGATGTTTGCGCGATCTACAAAAAAAATATATAATTAGGGCTCGTTTTTTTAATTTACAAAAATTTTAAAAAATTCAAAAATTGTGGATCGCTTGCCCCCAAGCGCGTTCTACTTTTTTTTTTAAAATTTTTCTCGCGAACCAACAAAAAATCGACAAGTGTCCAATTGTAGATCGCGGCCCACCATGCGCGATCTACAAGGTCATATAGAAAAAAAAATAATGTCAGGGTTATTTTGGGATTACACGTTACCCAATAGGTCACTGCAAAATTTTTTGAATTTTTAGATACTTTAGACTTTTAATTTACAAATCAACTTTCCACTATATATATACATTAGTTATAAGTTTCGTACACGCATGAGACTTACACATAAAACAAATTTATTTTAAATTTTTTGTTTAATATATAGACATATGAAATATTTCTCGTGTTTAGTGTTTTGTAATTGTGATATTAGTACAACTAATAATTATGCACGTGGTTTTACATAAAAAAAATTCATTATGTATTAATATAAGTGTTTTAAAACCCGGGTTGACCCGGTCGGTTGAACCGTGAACCGGTCAGGTGAAAGGAAGCCAAGTTTGCCAAAAACCCCAGTTGAACCGTGACCTAGTGGCTCGACCGGGTCAATTAAAAAAACCGTTTTTTAAACATTGATTAACATTTTTGTAAATATTTTGTTGGATACAAGATTTAACTTTGTTTAACTCACATGAATGTTGATGTTGATGTTGTAGTTCAAATTTATCTATTAATATCATGTTGTACACAATATGCGAGTTTAATATGTTTTTTCTAATATTCTTATATAATCTTTAAATATATTTTATATATGTTGTATTTTTAAAGTATAAAGTCTAGATGGTATAAAGTTTAAGGGAGTATTTGTTTATTTTCTAAAGTTATTAAAAAATATAAAAAATTATAATTTTCACTTAACTTTGTTGGTGCAACATTAACTATAATCTCCTTTTATCATTCGATGATGTCAAATAAACGTTCACAACACTTAAAATAACAAACAATAGCTAAAATCCAAAAAACCAGAAATGTGAATCTGGCGCGTTGGTCACGCCTCAGCACGTGGCAAGCGCGCCACTCACGAATTTTGTTTTTACGGATTTTGTTTTGTTGGCTTTCCTCTTACCCGACATGTGTGAAAACTTCAATAAAGGTATGTACATGATACTTGAGCATTTGAGAACACTCCAAATGAGGTTTACACTTAGGGCCTATTTCTTTTTTAATCATGTTTGAAAATGAGGTTCTTTTGTATTAATATGAAGTCTTTGCATTAAGAAATATATGACAATATTATTTTCTTTTTATATACCAGATGAAAACCTTAAGTATAAGAATGACACATTTACCCTTATAGGTATTTAAAATATAATAAAGCTAAACTATCTTCTTCCTTAATCTTATAACAAATACTGACATCACCATCACAATTTTTCATAAATCGCATATATAAAAATCATCGATGAATTCTTGTTATAACTCCATCCAAAATTCATATACATCCTTCTTGTGTTTGTTTTTTAATTGTTGTGAAACTTGAAATTGTGTGTACAAAATTAAATAAATAAATCTACCTTTGGTGTAAAAGTATAATATCACAATGGTATACAACGATGATTCTTAGATCTGCGATTTTGCTGAGGTGATGGACTGGAATTTGCAAAAGGGTTTAAGGAGCAGCAGTTGATGAAGCTGACAATGGTGGAGGATGTGGTTGTGAAGATGATGGCGACGGTTGTTTTGGTGATGCAGATGGTGGTGACTGGTGGTTGTGTAGGGTTTTTGTATGGACCAATGAGGAAGAAGAAAGAAATGGGATAATTTTGGACTAATGAAAAATAAGAAATGAAAAAGTAGGTAGATACAGTGAGGACATAATAGTCATATGTTGTGTGAAATATATCGTATATAGGAAGGGTTGTGTTTTTCATAGTCTTCTACATTAAGGATGGGTGTTTGTAAAAAGATAAAAAGAAACACAAAAGTTTCCTGTGTAGAAGGGAATTTGTTAGCAAAAAGCCCATTACGAAAAAAAGAAACACACACTTAGAGAGGAGCAAAAACGAATCCTTTAATTTTTCAACAAAACATCAACTCAATTCTTTTATCAAACGCCTCTAGCCAATGCCGAAACTTCTTTCTAAACCTAGTATGAACATATTTTCAACATACCATCAAACGAAAGTATTCATTTGACTTTAATCCGGATTTAAGTTGATCCTAATCATGTAACGGATTTTACTCCCTTATTGGTCAAACTAAGTCAAATGTCACTTTGCATAAACGTATCATTTCCCGTTATATGCTTTACTTGAGATGCAAAGCACTTAGCTTGTTTGCATCAAGATGATTAGTGATCAAATCCACTATTGATTACCATGGATTAAGTCCAATTAACTAATTGAGTTTACGGTATTTGGAGGTTAATCATACTTTAAGTTTTCCTACCTCCCTACTTATAAATGATTTACAAACTCACACATGTATTCCTCACATGTCCTTCTACACAATCCATTCTCTTCTAAGCACCCTCTTAATCATTTGTTAATCCCTTCTACCCATCATATAATTATATACACCTTCCACACATTCTTTTTCTAAACCATCACATAATCACATGTGCCCATTTCTTTTCTCTCTTATAGCAATGTGATTATTAAATCCAATCAGTCTTTTGATTAAACATTCTTATCACTATATTCTTCACAACTTCACAGCCTTAAACCTTTCCCACATAAACCTTGCCAAGTTTATCCTTTATATGCTAACTCACATTCTCTTACACCATTGTACCTTATGTACTTATTGTCCTTCAACATTTCAACATAGACTCCGTTCCATCACATCAAAACATTCTTCACCGCATATTCTCTATTCAACCTTCTTCTTCATCTCACTCACACACATTTCCATTTTGAATTCAAGTTACACACACGCACACATACACTTAAATCTTTTTTTACACACTTTTCCTATTTTCTAAAGCTTGAATTCAAATATCACAACATCACCAAACTTCTCCAATATACTTCATCAATCCTCCCTAACACACTTTGCCATCTCACCATCTCATCTCAAGCATTCATTTTGAATGTGATCTTAGGCTTCAATCCATCACATCACTCCAACCTATTGTCAACTCACTACACCACAAATGATAAAGTAATCTTAAAATAAGAAGGATAAGAAGTAATTACAACCGCATATTCGAGATGCACCGACCTAAATTAGATGCATGTCTATAATCTTAGATGCATGATAATGCATCATAATGTGTTTTCTAGCTTTTAATTAAATGTATATATATATATATATATATATATATATATATAGGCTCCGGTTTCATTGAGAAGGTTTTTATTTTGAAAAGATTAAGAAATCTTCATTTGAGCAAATTGATTTATATTTTTTGATTTGATTCACAAGTAAATATCATTTAATGGTGAATCAAATCTATAAATCATAAATTTGATTCACAAATCATTGTTAAAATCGAGTTATGATAAAGATTTATTAAAACTGTACAGATGATTCAGTATTGTAGTTATATTGCAAAATCGAGAGATTTTGGACATTGATTCAATATTTTTTTAAACATTTGAATTAAAATTGCATTAGAATGAGTTCTACGCTTGAAAAACTTGAATCAAAGTTAAACATCTATCGTTTTTGAAAACCTTCTCAATCGATCCGGATTCTATATATTTTTTTTTGAACGGCAATTTTATTAATAAACTAGCAAGGAGCTAGAATTACATAGAAATAAGATAAGGATTCTTGATCCAATCGTCCCTACTAAACAACTTCTTACATCTATAACGAT
>BQNB010026410.1:2057-58630 GCA_026074375.1 Tanacetum coccineum | reverse complement strand
GATTTTGTCGTATATTGTGATGTATCCATCAAAGGTTTTGGAGCAGTGCTGATGCAGCGAGAGAAGGTGATCGCATATGACTCATGATTTAGAGTTGGGCGCCGTGGTTTTTGCCTTATGAATTTGGAGACATTACTTGTATGGAACAAAATGTGTTGTGTTCACAGACCATAAAAGTCTCCAATACATTTTGGACCAGAAAGAACTCAAAATGAGGCAACGCCGATGGATTGAATTATTAAGCGATTATGATTGTAAAATCCGCTATCATCCCGGTAAGGCTAATGTAGTGGTGGATGCTCTTAGTTGAAAGGAGAGGGAAAAATCAATAAGGACTAGAGCTCCGGTTATGACAGTTTACCCCGACTTGTCTGAGAGAATACTTATAGCTCAAACGGAATCAATGAAGAAAGAAAATGTGAAGACAGATAATCTGGGAAGATTGTTGAAGCTGATATTCGAGATTCGGTCAGATGGGATTTGATACTTTGATAAACGTGTATGGTTATCGCTGTATGGAGGAATAAGGGATTTGATTATGCTCGAGTCGTATAAGTCAAAGTATTCGATTCATCTTGGTTTTGATAAGATGTATCAGGATTTGAAAAAGCTTTATTGGTGGCCAAACATGAAGGCTGGTATTGCCACCTATGTTAGTAAGTGCCTGACTTGCGTCAAGGTGAAGGCTGAACATCAGAAGCCTTTAGGTTTACTCCAACAACCAGAAATCCCCGAATGGAAATGGGAGAAGATAACCATGGATTTCGTTGCTGGTCTCCCAAGAACCCCAAGTGGTTATGACATGATCTGGGTTATTGTCGATCGGTTAACTAAGTCGACTCACTTCTTGTTGATGAAGAAGGCCGATAGTATGGAGAAATTAACTCATCCGTACTTGAAGGAAATTGTTTGTAGACACAGGGTGCCTGTATCAATCATATCGGACAGAGATAGCCGATTTGCATAAGGATTCTAGAGATCACTTCAAAAGGCCTTAGGAACCGATGTGAACATGAGCACTACCTACCACCCAAAAATGGATGGTCAGAGTGAAAGAATGATACAGACTTTAGGATACATGTTGCGGGCGTGCGTGATTGATTTTGGGAAGAGTTGGGATTGACATTTACCTCTAGTTGAGTTTTCTTATAATAACAGTTTTCATGCGAGCATCAAGGCCACACCGTTCGAAGCACTCTACAGGTGGAAGTGTAGATCACCTATTTGTTGGAGTGAGGTTGAAGATAGCCAACTCACAGGGCCAGAGCTAATTCGAGAGATGACAGAAAAGGTTGTGCAAATCAAAAACCGCTTACTGACCGCTCGTAGTTGTCAAAAGAGTTATGCGGATGTGAGGTGTAAACCGATGGAGTTTAGTGTGGGAGACATGGTCATGTTAAAGGTGTCTCCTTGGAAGGGAGTGATTCGTTTTGGAAATCGTGGGAAGCTGAGTCCACGATATGTTGGACCATTCAAAATTATTGATATAGTTGGTCCAGTAGCATATAAATTAGAGCTGCCACGAGAACTTCAAGGAATCCACAACACCTTCCATGTTTCTAACCTTAAGAAGTGTTTGGCGGATGAGAATCTGATTATCCCGCTCGAAGAAATTCAACTCAATGACAAACTGCACTTTATAGAAGAACCGGTTGAGATTATGGATTGTGAAGTAAAGTAACTCAAGAAAATCCGTATTCCCATCGTTAAGGTTTGTTGGAAGTCAAGGCGAGGTCTGGAGTTCACATGGGAACGGGAATATTTCTTCAGGAGCAAATATTCGCATCTATTCTCGAGCAAGAAGAAGACGAGTATGAAAAATCAAGCACCAGGACGGCGCTCCCGTATGGAGGGAGGATGTAAAACCCCGTATTTAAGGTCACTACTTAATCTGAATTTATAATTAATTTATAAATTTTAAATAATTCATTTTATTATCTTAATTGATTTTTATTAAAATCGTCGATTTTAGAAACCCTCGCGAATCCTACAATTTAATTTGTCTGTTATATCGATCGAGAAATCAACGACTCCATATTCGGGCTTCGAGTGCCTAATTATTTTTGTTTTTATATTATTTGTCTTTCTTGTGTTTTAAATTTGCACCCGAGACGAAAATCATGATTTAGGAAAAAGTATCAGACTAGAAAAGGTTATTGGGCCCAAGATAAATAGGTATCATTAATTAGGCAAAAATGGGCCAAAGCCCACTCTTTCCCCCTCCTCTTTGCGTCGACCGACCCCAACATATACACCCTCTCTTTTTATTTTTTTATATACGCCTAAACTTAACATACACAAAAACACAAAGCTAAAAAAATGAAGAGAAACCATCGGTCCCCCCCCCCCTTTTTGTGTTCGGTCGACAGCCCCAAAACCACCACCTTTAACCTTCTAAAACTTCCATTATCACTTCCTTTTAACCCTAAATCATCCCCATATAAATCCTTGATATCAAAACACAAGGAAAATCACCATGCATGATTTTTCATAAAACCTTGATTCACCAAAAATCTTACCATTAAAGGTTTTATTTAATTAGAAGCAAGAAGAGTACCAAGGGTTTGATTGTAGTTGTATTTACAAGGTTTGGGTATAGTAGAAAGTTTGTTTTTGGATTTGGTTTGGTCTTTGTGGTTTCGGCAGCCAACACAATACCACATAGTTGTGTTTGATCATTTTCTTCTTCCACTTTGTGTTGTAAGTTATCTCCAAAAACCCTAATTTATTGACTAATTTTTGTGAATGTGCATGTGTTTGATCTTAGTTCTTTTGAGGCATACATGTGCTTGGTGTGTTTGGCAATTGTTTAATCTTTTACTTAAAGTGTTATGGCTGTAGATGATGTTTATAGGGTAGGTTTTGGCATTGCGTTGGAGTAGTTAGTGATTTGGATGACTTTTGAATGAGTTTAGAAGTAGATTTAGGGACTGTTTTCAGGTCAGTAGCAAAACGTTGGTTTTTCTCAAAAATTTTGGCTTAGGGACTGTGATTAAAATACATGGTTGAATAGATATAAGTTTTAGGTTCATGTGACGAATTGGACGGTTTTGTATCGATTCCGGATGAAGGAGATATGGCATTTTTACGGAAGAAGGTGAAATCTGGAGCGGCTGTTGGGAAACGTGTTTTGCTCTAGGTTCTTTTACAATAAACTTAGGTTTTAAAATATGGTTAAAGACTAGACATTATAATTTTTCATCTCTCTTTGGATTCAACTTAATAGCTATTATAGAATAGGATTTATGGCCGAAACCGTAAGCGCTAGAAATTCAGTCAAAATTCTATTTTGAGTTATGGTTAGTAAAAACTTATTTCCCGTGGATTGGTAAATGGTTCGATTGATTGGCCCAATGTTATGGAAACTAGACTTAAGTATATTTTCATGGGTGAAAACCCCATCCTTTTATCTTTTATAGGTTAAGAGATACGATGGTGTAAAGATGACTAAAATTCAGCAACATGGTTTTTACGTCTTTTCTTGAGAAATAAAAAGTATGACCACATAGTAATGAGATAAGGATCCTTAAGTGAAACTTAGTAGACACTCAATTAAATATAATTGAAGGTTGTGTACCAAATTGGAGATAAAAACACTTTGGTTAAGTCTTGGTGCAATGTCGTTCATGTTTCGGATTTTTAACTAGTATTGTATAACTATTTTCACTATAATGATTTCATTTATAAACCTAAGTCGCGACTTGCTTTATAGGTCCTAGCTAATTGTTGGAGTCTTCTATCTCGTTGATTTCTTATTTGATCTTCTACTCACGGTGAGTTCATAGCCTCGCCTTTACTACTTTAATTGTTTTCTTAAAAACCCGCGAGGGAGATACATGCTTGTTTTTATGAAATTGAACACAAAATGCTTTTCCGTATGCTGGACCCAAATGTATGATTAATGCTTGAGTACCTATTGCTAAAGACCCTAATATTGTGAACCATTAACTACCTATGATAGGTGGACGCTAGTATAATAAATAAGCCTATGGGGTTACTCCCTATCCGGGGTTTGTATCCTTTTAGAACACCCACTTTCAACGGATATATTATTTTGAGAAGTAATATGAATATAGCAATAACACCTAACCTATTGGGGCAAATTTAATTTATTCTCGTCAAAGGTGTCGGATGTCACGAGCTCAATGCATTATTAATTAAAACTTGTTTGATCCACAAGTTTTCAATGATTTAAATATTTGTGTTCTAAATATTTATGCTTATATATAAACCTATGAATTTCACTCAACGTTTCGTTGAATTTTTAGCATGTTTATCTCAGGAAACCAAACCTAAGGACTTGGAGCTTGGGACGAGGAGGAAGTTGCGCTTTAAAAATAATTTTTGTTAAATCATATGATTTCCATTCCTCAAAAACAATGTTTTTATATTTTGTTGAATACTTGTACTCTGTTAGTCTTTATATTGGGGCAACGCTTACACTCTAAATTTATTGACTATTGTACTTATTATTAACACCCAATTGTTGGTCCCGAATCTTGATTTAAAATGGGGGTGTTAAACATAAAGAGTCTCTCATCGATTTATCCGATATTCGTGCGTGCATATTTCCTGATTCCTTATTTACTCTCTCGAGCGTTACTACTAGTATTATATAAGGATATTTATACACATACACCATTTGCTCTTTGATCTCTTACGCTTATCTTTGAGAGTACCGCTATTTATTTATATAAAAATAATTTATATAAATATCGACTATTTTCGACCACTTGCATCTATTCTCTAAAGCGTCACTAAATTTCTATATGAATGTTGTTTATGCAAACACTAAAACATTTCTCAAGACATTGTGAGTTACAAAATGGTCTCTAGACAAGTCTCAAGACATCATGAGTGATACGATGATCTCCAAAACTTTTTCATGACTTGACTTAATTCTCTTCATGATGATATCGAAACTCGACATAATTTGTCGATCCCATTGGTCATTTTACTTTTCGACTTCGAGTTTGAACACTGACCCTAAACTTCTGAAACACATACGTCGCCATGTAACCCACCGCATAGAAACATGCTGGTAGATTGGAATAGGACTATTAAATTATCGCCTCGTACATGATGCCTTGGAACACCTGCTTTTGAAACGTGACTCATTAACAACTCATTCTTTTTCTCTTTTCTCCTTGTGATTTTGGAGAAATATGCCACCAAGAAGACAATTGCTAAATGTTCATCATCTATCAAGCGACTTATAGCCTAACGTATGGCTGGCATGCTTTTTCACCTTGAATGGAACAAGATCCGAGATGCCGAGAAAGAATCATACATGAAGACCCTTGAGACAAACCACGCTAATAAAGGTCACGTATTCCGACTAGAATGTCATTGAAAATGACACAATCAGCATCCCTTGCTCCGAAGAGAGAATCTCGACCATCATAGTTAATGATGATATTTTAATTACTTATTTAAATCATTTCTTTGTAAACTCTCGGTGTATTGTTTGCTTTGTGGTACGGATATATCTACTTCATTTAATAATTAATTGTTTGTACAATTAACTTCTCATATCCCATTTTAACATCCTTGATATACCATATCTTTAATATGTGCTTGTTTTAGCCATTTGGCATTAACTCTCTTTAATAATTAACTATTTATACAATTAATTCACCTATCTCATTTAGCATCCTTGACATATTATTTCTTTGAGATATGCTTCTTTCAACTATTGGTATTAATACTCCCTCATTTGCATCGACAATTATACGAATGACTCTCTACAATCTTCCGGTTCGTAATATGTTAGAACAAATAACTCTCTACATTCATTATGTTGATCGGATAATTCTTTATGTTTATTTCTTTGACCGTTACTATATTTGTACGGATATCCTTGATACTTACTTCTCTCCACTATTATTATGATCGATTGGTTCTTTCGTTTGATTATTTGTACATATGATTCTCTATACTTCTTTGATTCGTAATTTGTTTATATGGATCATTCCCTATATTCATTCTTTTGATCGTTATTACATCTGTAGAGATGTTCTTTTACGTGTTCTTTTAAGTCGTTGACATGTTTGTATTTATATGCTTATGATATCTTTTATTGTTTCTTCATATACTCTCATTGATTTCCCTTGCAATGCTATGAACATTTTTTATGACCTATTGATTCTTTTGTTGCATTAATTGTTGGTCGTCTGTTTCTTAATTCATAAAAATATAATCTTCCTTTTAGGATTCTCTAATACTAAAATACCAAACACATTATAATCTTCTTGTATTAACTTTCACTTCCTTTGAAGATTAATAATTTCTTTGATCCCTCTGCTCACATTGATTATCAGTACAAATCTATTTTTCGATCATGATACGTATTGTTAATCGGTATGTGCTTCTTTGATCATCAATACGACTTATAAATATTTGTTTTCGTTTGCCTTCTCATCAATATAGATATTCAATCCTTTCATTGAGGATTTTCATAACAACTAATCTGTACCTACACACACATTGTAGACATTTTTGTATTACCTATTATTTATTCAATATTAGTTGCTGCCTTGTTTAATTATTTAATTGAACCCCTCAAAAATGTTTTGGTCCATAAACTGAAGAGAGGAGCTTTAGCCCCGACACGGAATGAAATGTTTATCTAATGAAAGCCTTGTCATTCCGCTAAATTAAATTCAACTCGACAACAAGCTACGCTTTATCCAGGATCTTATAAAGATCATAGACCATGCGGTAAAACAACTGAAGTAGAGTCATATCCCTATCGTCAAAGTTTATTGGAACTATCACGGGGACCTGAATTCACATGGGAGCTGAAGCAAGTACCCTCACCTCTTCCCGGACACCTTGCCAGCTGATGTCACCCATTGAACTCTAGGGACCAGAGTCCCCTAACGGGGGTTGACTGTAACACTTCGTAAATTCGGGTCAATATTTAATCCATATTTTAATACTATTTTTACTTTTGAGTAAAATTTTTGCTTTTTACTATTTACCCGATTAGTTACTTTTCGTTCCGAGTTAAACTTGAGCCGTCCTTAATGTTTAATATCCGTCTTCGTGACCTTCATAAATTATTATTTCAGAAAAATATCCTTTGTGATATAAGTTTATTTTTATCATATACATTTTCGCTTCGTGGTTCCGCCTAAACCCGTGCAATATTTTACGTCATTATTCGTTAGCCTAAAAAATACCCACTTATACCAAATTTAACCAAAAATAATACCACACATATTCTTAACACATAAACACTATCATGAGGCTTATTACTCTATTGTTTGAATTTGAAACATGAACCATTTAGTTAAAACTCTTAAACATGTGCACCTAGCTCATATTTGGCTCAAGCCTTGGTTCTTTCTTTTCTTGTGATGCCGAGCAAACAACCCACACCCACACCATAATTAACTATTTTCTAGCCATGACTTGAACCACCTAACCTAGCTCATGCCTATATAAACCAACACACTCTTACACTTTAAGGTTTCATCATTTATCTAAGTCACAAAAAATATTTTCTTCTTCCTTTTCTTTGGCTCTAGCTCACAGCAGCAAACACAAACCCATAAGGGGTGTTCATTTTCCATTTTTCTCTTGATTCAAGTCATTTGGATTCATTTCTAAGATATTCTAAGGTGTTGCAAATGGGTAATTTATCCATTATCAAGATTAATTAAGGGTTCACAAAGTTAGGGTTTCATCTATTAATTGAGGTTTTACAAGAAACCATCCCCTCTCTTTAATTCTTATGTTAGTTTGCTTGTTCATCACCTTTTGTAAGCTTAATCCTAAACCTTTCTTTGATTATTTATGTTTCTTGTTATTGAATCTATAAAATACATGTGGTTGTGTTGTTTTTATAAAATTATGTAAATGGGGTTTGAAAGATGATTGAATTAATGGAAGTATTGAGTTTAAATATAGTTAGTTTGGTTTGAGGTGATGGATTAGTGAGTTGGGAAGGTGTTGGAGATGAGATTAGGTTAGTATTAATAGTGGTTTTGTTGATGGATTTTATGGTTGGAAGAAACTAGGTTATATTTGGATTATTGTGAAGTGGTGGAAATGATTTGAGTTGATTTTGGCTTGTTGTTTTCGAAACAGATCGCACCATTAGGGTGTCGTAAAAATGTTTTGAAACATCAAAACTTCAAAAATATATTAGCTTATGTTTCTACGGTCTTTTTGATATAAATATCACTAAAATTAGACGTAAACCGAATACGTTATGGTCATTTGAGTGCTCTCGAAACTTGAATATTTTTCCAGCTACATTTTTACCTACTGATCAGATTTTGATTTTGATCCCTTTCGGGTCCGAACCGACTTAAACTTATAAAACGAAAGTTGTCCGAAATCAAATTTTACTAACAAAAGCGTGCTTTCTTTAAGCTTGAAAGTAAAAAATGAGAGAGTTAAGCTTGGACAAAGTCGGATAATTTTTTTGAAAAAGTCAAAGTATACATAGCTGATTGGAAATTAAATAAGTGTTTTTAAGCGTTTTCGAGTCTGTTTGAGCCATAAAAACCTTAGCAAAAATTATCGTATCACTATTATATAGTTAGGACGCATAATAATCATTATAAAAATATTTTTGAGAAGGCGTTAGGAGTTTCTAAATAAGGAAAGACTATATTAAACTTAGAAATAAATACTAGCGAGATGAAAGTGGAAGTAGACGTTTAAGTTTCCCTTGGCGTTTAGATTTATAGGACTTAACAAATATTAGGGGATGGTATTAAAGTCCCGGAATTCTAAACTTTCCTAAAATAGAAACTTTCTAAAAATGGTAACTTTTCGTCTAAGTGTCGTAAACTTAACTAAAGATCTTTTATCTTCGTAAAGACATATTTTGCTAATTAAACCAAGACACAACACATGTGGTGCTATTTGATCTCTATAGACGTATTATGCGTTATTTCGTTAAATATATTTCTTCCTCCTAAAGCGCGTCGTTCAATTTGGTCGCGATTAGAATCTCGTGACTTCATTTCTTCGTTGTTGATCATTTCTTTTCCCATAGTTGCTCAAGGTGAGTTCATAGCCCCTTTTCTCTTAATTGTTTATAAAACTCCACGGGAGAGATTACATGCTATGGTTTACATTTGGACATAAGTATTTAAAAATTGTATGCTTTGCATGATATTATTGCCTAAGTCCCACAATTGCCACTTTAAGTCCCCTTGATCATGAGCCATTAATTAATAGTGTAGCGAACGTGAGTGTCATGGTAGATCTATTGGGACTGACAATCCTCGTCCGGGCATGTAACTACTATTGCCATGGGTACAACAAACGCATTTAACAATTGAATTTAAAGACATTTGGGGTGTTGGTCAGAACACCCTGCATTTTTTAGGGCACAAATCTAGGTTGGATTTCCTTTTCCTGTTAAGGTTCGGTGTCATAAGATTAGTGCAATAATAACTGTTTTGAAATATGAATGTGTTTCATTGTCACCTTTTTATGTAAATCTTGTGGTCCATATATACTTACTTATCTAAACCTATGAATTTCACTCAACGATTTTGTTGAACGTTTTAGCATGTTTTATCTCAGGTATTTTAGGTATATTGCTCGGAGGGAAGTCGCATGGATATGTACTTTGGAGTCTCTACATTTTATTGCATTTCGATGAAACTTAAATTTTTCAAAACCCTGTGTCTTGTTAAATTTTCGGGACCTATAAACTTTCTTTAAAACCTCATGTTATGTTTAAACATTTTTGTTATTTTGAAACTGTTGGGACCTGTTTGCAAACTCTGATGTTTTTAATGTATCGAATGTGAAACATTTTAAAATGTATTTTAAAATGTCTCATTTAGAGGTCGTTTTCTGTGACTTGTAACTTGTGCTATGAAGTCGCACCCCGGTTACCTTTCCGCTGCTATCAGATTTTGGGGGTGTGACACTATGAGTACCCGAAAAAAAAGGGAAAATAAGAAAAACGAAAGAAACTAATACTCCATTAGTTTTGCTCAATATCAGAGAAGAAACAAGATAAACTGTGTAAATTGTCATGTAAGAATCGTCCAAGTGAAAATCCTAAGAGCTTTCATACTCTCCTTATCTAATATAACCTGAAAATCAAAGACAAAAACAACTATACTCAGTGTAAAATTCAGCGATAAATGATATACAACCTTATTAATCATGAACTAAAATCCTAAGAAAGCAATAAAGATAGAATGTTAGTACTAATGTAATCGTGGTTTTTTTTGCAAGAGTTAGGAAAATTAAAAATTCTGGAAATTCTACAAAAATAACTTTTTAAAAGTTCAAGAAATACAAAATTTCTCGTAGCTACAGTGGTGACGCCGTTAGTATTAAATCTTGACGCCGTCTTCACCTACTGTGAAGCTTTATAAATTCGTTTTCTTGGAAAAATTTCTGCAAAAATAACCCATTAATGATTTCCTGGAAAAAATTATGCATAAACCACAAAAATAGTTAGTACAAGCATATGACTCAAAACAAACAAACATAACATAGAATGTGAATTAATCAAAAGCTATTTATTTTATATGTTTGAAAAATTTTGGTTCTTAGAACCGGATATTCTCCCCAGCACTTATTTTATGCATAATACCTTTGATTGCAATTAAGACGAGGTTAAATACAAAACAAAACATGATCACATATATAATTCAAACACATAAGAACAAATAATAAAGATAAAAACACATGACACTCCTAAAATTCATGAAATAATATATTGGGTGCCTCCCAATAAGCGCTTTCTTTATTAACGAGTCTTCTAGCTAGACTCGGAGTCGCACTCCTTATGTGACTCCTTCATCACTTACCCTACTTCCATCAAGTCTAGTTAAGTGTCCGGGTCCAAGCTCTAAACATTCTTTATAGAACCCTAATATCTTATTCATCACATAATCTACTCCTCTCCTCTTCTCCTCTTCATCTTATAGTAGACCGATTGCTTGTGCCCTTTTCCATATTCGATAATGATTTAAATTTCTCTATCTTATGGGGCATCATAAAAGCAATTTCATCAGCTCCATTGGTAAATTTTACTATTCCTAATGATGAATCATAAGTCATGTTGGATAGTTCGACAAATGGTTTTTCAAGCACTAATTGTGACAAGCTAGGGTCTATAACTGAACCAATATCCTCAACAATCAAAAAATCCAAAATATAAGTGAAATTCTCTACAAAGATGTGCATTCCTGTAATATTCCCTATTTAAGTTCATTATTTACTCCGAGCTTTATTTCTATTTTCATTTTTAAGCGAGTTATTAATTTTACGTTTACCCGATTTAGTAAGAATTTTCCGTTTTTAGCTTTGCGTGAGCCGTAATTAGAAATCTATTCCGTCTTCGCATCTCAAGTGATTTAATAATCTCATAATATTTCTCGACGATTATAATTTTCCTTATTTTCATTTTCCGTAGTGATTCGCGTTTACGAATTTTCTTGCTAAAACTCGCGTTTCTACCTTAAACCTTACCTTTTCTTATTTAACCTTACTTTATACCTTAAATTAAACTCTTATAAACTAAAATCAAAAAGAAATATATATATTTTTGCCTCCCCAAGGCCCTAGGCCGGCTCCAACACTTCCCACACTCCACCATACTACATTTTCCCATAAAACCTTCATCATTCTATCTCATTTCTCCATAACATGCAAAATAACCATCCAACTTTTTTCTCTCCTCTTCTTGAACACCTTGGCTGCCGAAATTCTACACCTCACCACCACCATCTCACAAATTTAATCAACTCCTTTTAGGCATCTTAACACCATCCTTTTGCCTCTTGCAAAGTTTGGTGAAGTTTCTTGAAGATTTGAAGGTGTTTAGGACTAGTTTTCTTGGAGTTTCTTGAAGGTTTTGATTGGGTTTTGATTAGAAGAGTGTTACCATTGTTAGAAGGAGGTTATAAGGTTGTTAACATTGGGTTACTTTGGTCGAATTCAGCAAGCACAAGAAAGAGGGCGATCTTGTTTGATTCTCTATCATAAATCTCTTTTTGTAAGCCCTAAATTTCTTTATTTGTCTTATCTTTTTATTTACTTGTTTTCTTTAATTTATAATCCATAAAAATGGATGTTAGATTCTGAAAATATTAAGTTTTTATGTTTACTAATGTGTCTAATCATTAGTTATGGCATTGTGTTAAATTTTAAGAGAAATAAAATGTTGTTTGGATTGGATTATAATAGGTTTATGAAACTCGTTGTACATCAGTAGCAAAAAACAGATGGATTACGAAATTATTTTTGGGTAATAGGGTACTGGTAAAATTTAATAATTATGTTGGTATGTGTCTAAGGTATATGTGGTTATTGGATTGAGCCGTATCTCATCGGATGAGCTAGATACGGCCAATTTACTAAAACTAGTCCAATTTTTGCACTCAGTGGGATAAACGGGGTATAAAACCCCATATTTTTTTTTCTGCACTAACTTTTTGAATAAAAAGTTGTTCCCCTTAGTGGACCACTTTTAGCTACCATTCTCCAAGTGGTCTACGTTTATAGCCATGTATAGATTTTGATTTCTGGTCAATTTTCGTGGAGTAGAAATATCAGAAAGATAAACTGTTTTGACTAGAAGGTAAAATGGTATTTCAATTCGGATCATTGACCCCTGGACAGTGAGGCCTGTATTTTTGAAAAGTTGGACTCAAATGATTTCTGAGGTGGAAAGCCTCATACTAGTATGAATCGGATTTTGAGTTTTGATTCATACAAGTTTGGGAAGATTTCAGAAATGTGTAAATAAAAGTCACTAGACGTAAAACCAAAGCGGGTAATTTTGTGTGAGTTGACGGGTAAAGAGTAAAGTAAAAACATGGTATGAATGACATATTCATACAGATTGGGACACTTGAATTTAGGTAAAATTGGTCAATAAAAACTTGAATGCAATGCCATGCTAGTTCGGACATAAGTAAAACTTTTATAAAGTCATCATTTGATTTCATCTTCTTTTCGCGTAAGTATTAGATTGCTTTTTCTTAGTCGCGCCTTTTATTTTAGGTCTCTCTTAAGAGTATTGTCTTACTTTCAGCTTTATATTACTTGATATTTCTGTTCGCTAAGGGTGAGTTATAAGCTCGCCATTGCAACTTTGAACTGTTTTTATAAACCCACGAGAGGGTGATTTACAGGCTTGTTATATTAAACTGAGCACAAAGACACTTTATGGTTTGCTGACCGAATATGATATAAATTGCATGAGTAGCTATTGCCTAAAAGACCTTACATCATGAACTATTATTGCCTAGAATGAGTAAGCGCTTACTACATGTAAATAGATCTATTGGGTTGACAGCCTGTCCGGGGGTATGAATTCGAATCCTATTCGTGCACCCAGTCATAGGCACAATTTGTATTTAGAATTTAGTATGAGGCAATAATACCTAGTCTATGTGTATTCAACGTGTTTACATACATGATATGTGTTACGCTCAAGGCTTACGGTGTCATGAGCTTATTGCAATAGAAACTTGATTAATGGCTTGTCCGTACAACAGTCACACGATGAACAAAAACTTGTGTTCTATTTTAACTCATTAAATACTCTATGGATTCACTCATCACTTATTGTTGACTTTTAAGATGTTTATCTCAGGTAACCAGGGTGATGGATGACCGAGTACGTGGAGTCTGCGCTAATGTTTTAGAACTTGTTTTTGTTCCATGTTCATAAAACTTATTTATCCTTGTTTTTCAAACTTATGTTATGAATTTGGTAACATTCTGTGGGAGAATGTTGTTTATCTGAAACTTCCTTTAAATGGAACATTGTTTTTTAACGCTCTTTTTGAGTAGTTTTCTATATCTTGTGTAAATTGTGCTATGATTAACACCCATATGTTGTATTTTCCGCTGCGTGAACTATTGGGGGTGTTAAAGATTTAGTATCATGAGCTAAAGGTTATAGAGAAACTAGCGACAAAAAAAAAATTTTTTTTTACCTAAACTTTTAACCCTTGTAATGCGCGCTAAGACTTCCTACGATACTTGTGATATTCACGATCATAGTTTTCATATTTTGAGTATTTTGCAAGATTTGGTTGCTGTTACTTCGACATAATCATATAATAATATTATGATATGTAATTGATATATGTATATTATATATCGGATTGATTCGCTTATCCGCATGGCTTCCAGAATTGTTTTATTTAGATTTCAAAATTGAAATTTTTATATGTAACAATATATTATTTGGCATAGTCATACTATTGATCGATATCATGCATTTTCATGAGCCATCGTCATGCATTTGCATTCTCTATCTAATTTTTATTCGTATAGTAATCCTTATTTACTTTACGCAATTGTGATCATCATGGCCAACCTACCTCCAAACAATAACGAGTTCGCGCTTAGCTGGGGGTTGCGGAGCAGCACAAGACAAACATGATCGGCTGGGTGGAAGAGGATGACCCAGAAATGGGAGGAGAGGAGGAGATCCGGAAGATGATCCAGAATGGAGGAGGAAGAAGGAAGAGATGGAGCTGGCGAACAACGGACGGCACCAGAATGGGATCACTCCTTATCAGGGGGCGGACCACTTTACCACTACGCCACCTGCATCGAGTTTGACTTGAGGTGAGGCCGTGAGTCTGAGGCTGAGGCTGAGGATGAGAATGAGGTCGAGGCTGAAGCTGCACCCATACCACCTCATGTTCCTGCTAATCCTGTTCCTGCTAATCCTATACCTGAGGCTGCTCCCATTGGTTACTAGCTGATTATTACCATTCAAGACGACTCTTTACTGATACTCAGGTTTGGACGGGATCGTCATCTTCTGCTTGATGCTGTGGATAACCCCGAGGATCTTACGCCAAGTCACATTAGGACTGACCTGGATGCTCTTCACCACAGAGTTAAGCATATTGAGGAGGAGGATGTACGAGCCGATAATAAGAGACTGAAGATGATGCTAGACTGTAGTGAAAACCGCACTAGAGATGCTTGGAGAGATGAATGAGTGGCAACATGGCAATTACCATCACTTTGTGTGTTGTTTTTCGTCTATTTCGGTTGGAATCTTTTACCACCGCGTCTACGGTATCAAGAACCGCCATATGCTCTACCTGAGACTTTATTGGCTCATGTTACTCACAATGATCCTAGAGATCCATATGTTGCTGCATGTGATGCTGTCACTGCTCCTACTACCGATGATGATGATTCACCTACCCCAAAGGAGACTGCTCAAACTATGAGCCACAAGGATCTCCCACCTGTGACTCTTAGTAGTTTAATTTTATTAGTAGTATCTTTCAGTCTGTAATCACTAAACTGAATCTTCAGTTAGTGAATTTATGCCATTTGTTGTAACAATTTATATCATTTTGTGAAACTATGCAATGATGTATTAACTCTTTGTGATAATGAATGATAAATGGTTGTCTTTTGATTTACTACTTGATGTTGTTGTGATTGTCGTTATTATGGGTTCGTTTGTATATTGGTTGTGATTTTGTCATTATATAATGATACTCATTGCAGGATTCTTTGTGTTGTGATAGGAAAACATGCACACAAGACCATTGAACAAGCGGCTATTGGATCGACTCGTCGCGAAAGGGTCAATGTGCTGTAGAGGCAGAACGAGAAAGGCAAGCAAATGCTAAGAGACAAGGAAACAATGGAGCTGGGGGCCAAGGTGGGGCTCCAGCTGCTCGAGAATGTACCTTTTCTGGATTCATGAAATGCAACCCTACGGTCTTCCATGGACACGAGGGAGCTGTCAAGCTAGGTAGGTGGTTCGAGAAGACGGAAATGGTTTTTGGAATAAGTGAATGTTACTGAGCGGGAAAGGTCAATTTGCTGCTGCCACACTTCAAGGGCGTGCCTTAACGTGGTGGAACTCCCAGGTTGCGATGATGGGATTAGAAGCTGCTAATCAGATCGGTTGGACTGAAATGAGAAGGTTAATGATAGAGGAATTTTGCCCCGTTGAGGAAGTGCAGCGAATGGAGCACGAACTGTGGAATTTGAAGGTCAAGGAGTTTGACATAACTGCTTACTCTAGCGCTTTCATGAGCTGGTACAATATGTCCAGAAATGGTCACCCCACTCCTTTCCCCCCCCCCCCCCCCCCCCCCATGAGTGAACGCAAGAATCGAGGCTTATATCCGGGGACTACTGACAAAACATAAAGGGTACAGTTATTGGATCCAAACCATTAGCCTTGAATGAAGCAGTGCGGATGGGCACTTTGACCTTGATGGAACATAAGTCTCAAGCTCGAATAGAAAGATTGCGAGGGCAATAAAAGGGAAAGGGGAAAGTACACAAGGTGGTAACAACTCGGTAACACAGAAAACAACAACAGGGGCACAACACCCGCCTTAACCGCTGAACAATAAAAGGCTCAGGGTATATGGCGGCAATGGACCACCGCCCTGTGAGCAAGGTAAGTATGTGGGAACAAACCGCTCTGTAATCGTTGTAAAAAGCATCACTTTGGGTATTGCAAGGTTGTATGTAACAACTGTGGAAAGGCAGGCCACATGGCACGAGATTGAAGGGCAAAGCTATAGATACGGGTGCTTAAACACAATGGACCAACCGTAACGTGTTATGATTGTGGAGAAAAGGGACATACAAGGAATTATTGCCCGAAGAAAAGGGATCCACGAGGTGAGGAACCTCGAGGCCGTGCTTATGTGATTGCGGACACTGAGAAGCAGCAAGGACCGAACGTGGTCACGGGTACGTTTCTACTCAACAACCGTTATGCAACTGTATTATTTGACTCAGGATCTGACAAAAGCTTCGTGAACACTAATTTTAGTCACCTGATAGACACTAATCCAGTTAAACTAGACACTAGCTATGAAGTGGAATTGGCCGATGGAAGGGTCGTTAGTACTAATACTATCCTAAGAGGATGTACCCTGAACTTATTAGATCACTTATTTAAAATTGACCTTATGCCCATTGAGCTGGGAACTTTTGACGTAGTTATTGGGATGGATTGGTTAGTTGATCAAGATGCCGTTATCGTATGTGGCAAGAAAGTAGTACATATACCCGTCAAGAACAAAACGCTGATAATTGAGGGCGACCGTGGTACGTCCCGATTAAAGATAATATCCTGCATAAAGGCCAGTAAATACATCGAAAGAGGACATCAGTTGTTCGTGGCACATGTAACCGAGAAAGAACCAAAGGAGAAACGTTTGGAAGATGTACCGATGATTCGAGATTTTCCCGAGGTGTTTCCTGACGATTTACCGGGACTCCCACCACCTCGTCAAGTGGAATTTAAAATTGAACTTGTACCGGGTGCTGCACCTGTTGCACGAGCCCCGTACCGATTGGCACCATCCGAGCTGAAGGAACTAGCGGACCAGTTTCAAGAGTTATCAGAAAAAGGTTTATTCGTCCGAGCTCGTCAACATGGGAGCTAACAGTATTATTCGTTAAGAAGAAGGGACGGATCATTCCGTATGTGTATCGATTACCGCGAGCTAAATAAGTTGACAGTCAAGAATCGGTATCCACTTCCGAGGATTGACGACCTGTTCGATCAACTTCAAGGTTCCAGCGTGTACTCAAAGATCGATTACGGTTAGGTTTCATAACTCCGATATTAGAGTAGAAAGTCTTCCTATTACTGATTTTCGTACTAGGTAAGCTCATTATGAATTTCATGTTAATGCCGTTTGGTCTAACAACGCTCCTGCGGTCATTCATAGTTCTGATGAATCGAGTGTGCAAAGCCTTACCTTGATAAATTTGTGATCTTATTCTTTGATGACATACTTATCTACTCCAAGAATAGAGAAGAGCACGAAGAACATCTGAAGATCATTTTAGAGTTGCTCAAGAATGAGCAATTGTACGCCAAATTCTCAAAGTGTGATTTTTGGCTTGAGTCGGTGCAATTTCTCGGGCACGTAATCAAGAATAAAGGTTTTCACGTGGATCCTGCAAAGGTTGAAGCTATCCGAAATTGTTTTTTCTGCACCGACAACACTCGAAAGAAGGTCGGCAATCCCTTTGGGTTTAGCGGATATTACAGAAGATTCTTTTGAGGGTTTTTCGTTGATTTCCAGCTCTAACTAAATTGACATGAGAAGACAAAAGGTTGATGGGGTACGGACGAGATGTGGCATTCAAACTTGAAAGCAGAGTTATGTTCCGCTACCTATCTAGCCTTGCCTGAGGGAACTAAAGACTTCGTTGTGTACTGCGATGCGTCACACAAAGGTTTTGGAGCTGTTCTGATGCAGAGGGAAAAGGTGATAGCATATGCCTCTCGACAACTGAAGAACATAAAGGAAAATACACGAACCATGATTTTAGAACTGGGTGCTGTAGTGTTTGCACTTAGACTCTGGAGACATTATTTGTATGGTACTAAGTGTACTGTGTACACAGATCATAAGAGTCTACAGTACATTTTAGATCAAAAAGAACTCAACATGAGACAGCGGCGATGGATTGAACTTTTGAGTGACTATGATTGCGAAATCCGTTACCATCCTGGTAAGGCCAACGTAGTGGCCGACGCCCTGAGTCGAAAGGACAGAGAACCAATAAGGGTTAGATCTTTGGTAATGACGGTACATACCAATTTACCCGAGAGAATACTCAACGCTCAGACTGATGCAATGAAAGAGGAAAACGTGAAAGCTGAAAATCTTGGAAGGCGGATTAAGCCGATATTTGAGACCCGTTCTGATGGAATCCAATGCTTTGAAGGGCGAATTTGGTTACCATTATTTGGTGGATTACGGGATTTGATCATGCATGAATCGCACAAATCTAAGTATTCCATCCACCCGGGGTCGGACAAGATGTATCAAGACTTAAAGAAGCTTTACTGGTGGCCGAACATGAAAGCCGAGATCGCCACCTATGTCAGTAAATGTTTGACCTGTGCCAAGGTAAAGGCTGAGCACCAAAAGCCATCTGGTCTACTACAACAACCTGAAATCCCAGAGTGGAAGTGGGAGAAAATAACCATGGATTTCGTCTCAGGACTTCCAAGAACGCCAAGTGGTTATGACTCCATTTGGGTTATTGTCGGACTGATTATACAAATCTCTGCTATTCTTGCGATGATGAAGCTGACGCATGAGATACTAGCCCAATTATAATTAAGGAAATAGTATGTAGCATGGCGTGCCTACGTCAATTATCTCTGATAGAGACAGTTTGTTTACATCAAGATTTTGGAAATCACTGCAAGAAGCGATGGGAACCCAACTGGATATGAGCACTGCTTATCACCCAGAGACAGATGGTCAAAGCGAGAGAACTATACAAACGTTGGAAGACATGTTGCGAGCGTGCGTAATTGATTTTGGTAGTAGTTGGGATCGACACTTACCATTAGTCGAATTCTCCTACAATAACAGTTATCATGCGAGCATTAAGGCTGCACCATTCGAAGCTTTATATGGGCGAAAGTGTAGATCGCCAGTTTGCTGGAGTGAGGTTGGAGATAGCCAACTCACAGGTCCAGAAATGGTGCGGGAGACAACTGAGAAGATAGTGCAAATTAAAAATCGGTTATTGACTGCTCGAAGCCGTCAGAAAAGTTATGCGGATGTTAGACGCAAACCGATGGAATTTCAAGTGGGTGACATGGTCTTGTTAAAGGTATCGCCTTGGAAGGGCGTAATTCGCTTTGGGAAACGTGGTAAGCTGAGTCCACGGTACATTGGGCCATTCAAAATCATAGAAAGAATTGGTCCCGTGGCATACAAGTTGGAGCTTCCTGATAAACTCCGTGGAATTCATAACACCTTCCATGTTTCGAATCTCAAGAAATGTCTAGCGGATGAAAACTTGGTTATCCCTCTTGAAGAGATCCAACTCGACGACAAGTTGCACTTTATCGAAGAACCAGTAGAAATCATGGACCGCGAAGTGAAGCAGCTCAAGCAAAGTCGAATTCCTATTGTCAAGGTACGATGGAATTCTAGACGAGGTCCAGAATATACTTGGGAGAGAGAAGATTTCTTCAAAAGAAATTACCCGCATCTTTTCTCGAGTAATAAGAAGACAAGATTGAGGAATCGAGCACCGGGACGGCGCTCCCTTAAGGAGGGGAGGATGTAACATTCCGTATTCAAGGTCATTATTTACTCCGAGCTTTATTTCTATTTTCATTTTTAAGCGAGTTATTAAATTTTACGTTTACCCGATTTAGTAAGAATTTTCCGTTTTTAGCTTTGCGTGAGCCGTAATTAGAAATCTATTCCGTCTTCGCATCGTAAGTGATTTATTAATCTCATATTATTCCCCAATGATTATAATTTTCCTCATTTTCATTTTCCGTTGTGATTCGCGTTTACGAATTTTCTTGCTAAAACTCGCGTTTCTACCTTAAACCTTACCTTTTCTTATTTAACCTTACTTTATACCTTAAATTAAACTCTTATAAACTAAAATCAAAAAGAAATATATATATTTTTGCCTCCCCAAGGCCCTAGGCCGGCTCCAACACTTCCCACACTCAACATCTTCCATTTTTCCATAAAACCCACTCATTACACTTCATTCTTCCATACATGCAAAAGCCTCTTCACTCCACCAAATTTCAAATTTCTCTCATTCCTTCTTGGTCTCTATTTTCTGCCGAAATCACTAGCACCACCACCACCATCACACAAAAAATTTCATCTCCTTTTAGGCATCTTAACACTATCCTTTAGCCTCTTGCAAAGTTTAGTGTAATTTCTAGAAGTTTTGAAGGTGTTTAGGGCTTGTTTTCTTGGATTTTCTTGAGGGTTTTGATTGGGATTTTGCTAGGAGAGTATCATCATCATTAGAAGAAGATTAGAATCTTGTTAATCTAGTGGTCATTGGTTCTAATCAGCCCATACAAGAAAGGAGGGTGTTCTTGTTTGATTCTTTATCCTAAATCTCTTTTTGTAAGCCCTAATTTTTCTTTATTTGTCTTATCTTTTTATTCACTTGTTTTCTTTAATTTATAAGCCATGAAAATGGATGTTATGTTCTGGAAATAAGGTGTTTGTATACTTATTAATGTGTCTAATAATTAGTAATGGCATTGTGTTAGTTCATAGATGAAATAAAATGAGGTTTGGATTGATTTTGGAAAGAGTTATGGGACTGTTTTCACTTCAGTAGCAAAACAGGTTGAGTACGAATTTTTTTTGGTAATAAGGTACCTGGGAAATTTGATAATGATGTAGGTATGTGTCTAAGGTATATGTGGTTAATTGGATAGAGCCGTATCTCCTCCGGATGAGCGAGATACGGCCGATTTACCAAAACTAGTCACTTTTTGCAATAAGTTGGAAAACGGGGTATAACCCCATATTTTTGCATTTAACTTTTAAAATATAAAGTTGTTACCTGGGGAGGACACTTAGAGCTATCATCTCCAAGTGGTCTCAAGTTTATAGCATATATAGATTTTGATTTATGGTCATTTTCGTGGAGTGGAAATATTCAGAAAATAAACTGTTTTGACATAGAAGGGTAAATTGGTAATTTCACTTAGGATCTTTGTTCCCCGGGACAGCGAGGCCTGGATTTTTGAAAAATAGACTCAAAATGATTTCTGGAGGTGAAAACCTCATGCTCATATGAATTACGGATTTTGATTTATGATCCGACAAAGTTGGAAGATTTCAGAATTTTATAAATAAAAGTTACTAAACGTAAAACCCAAAACGGGTAAATATGTGTGAGTTTGACGGGCAAAGAGTAAAATAGAAACATGGTATGAAGACATAATTAATACAGATTAGGACACATTATGTTAAGTAAAATTATAGTCATTAAAAATGGAATGCAATGCCATGCTATTTCAACATAGAGTAAAACTTATATAAAGTCCATCGTTTGGGCATCACTTCCTTCGCGAGAGTATAGTTTGTACTTTTTTCTAAGTCGCTCCTTTTTATGTTAGGTCGCTCCTTGAGGAGTACTTGACTTCTTGACTCTAATTGTTTTGATATACCGTCCGCTTCAAGTGAGTCATAGCCTCACACCTCAGCCTTCAACTTTTAAACTGTATTTAAAAAAACCCCGCTAGGGAGATACATCTTTGTTTTATAGAACTGAGCAGCTAAGAAATTTTTATAAGTATGCTAGACCCCGAATATGAGAATATAATGCAATAAGTAGCTATTGCCAAAAAGACACCCCCACAACATCACTTTAATTTCCTATAAATGGGTAAGCGCTAGTACAAGTAAATAGATCTATTGGGTTTGACAGCCCTGTCCGGGGGTATGAATCGAATCCTTTCGAGCACCCAGTCAACGGACAATTTGTATTTAGAATCTACTTCTTATATAAAGGAAGGTTTGTAAAAAGTAATCTCCCCCCAAAACCTCTTATCAAAAAACACGTGTCTTTTTTAATTTATAGGAACCGTTGATCATTTTCTATCAAGAAAATGTTGACTATCATAACCACTTGGACCATTTAACCTAATCCTCCACTATAATCCGTTTCATAATTAATCAAGATCATTAAAATTGGGTTATGTTACGTTCCTATTTTCATCGAATCGTTTGCTGGTACAGGTTAGGTTTATTTTTTAAATATTTTTTCCCATGTTCGTATTTACATGTTTACTTCTAATATTGTGTATTAATTTTATGAATTACCAATTTTCGAATCTGATTTTTAGTATTTTTAAATTGGGGTTTTTCCGGATTGATTTTTTTGTTTGGATTTGGTCAATGAAAATTCGTTAATCATATGATGAATCGGGAACACTAAAGATGTGTTTTTTAATATATGCCATGGTGGTCTTGAACGAACGATTGTTTTTTTTTTAACAGCAAACGATTGTTTTTACTGTACTAATTATATTATGTTCCAATTTTGTATATGATTGGATTAGTGTTTTTGTTTTATGAATTCGACTTCGTTCTCATCTTTTTTATTTTAATTGATTTATGAATGTTTGATGGTTGTATGCTATGTTTAAACAGTTATCTTTTGGATTAGTGTTCAGCAAGTGTTTGGTGAAATATATAACAGGTTTCAACTTTTTCCCTTCTATGTCTTTGAATTGTGTTTATGTGTTAGTAAGTTTATGGACGATCTAAGTTTATTTATCTACACATTTAACAATATTCCTATTCTAATTTTATTGCAGATTTTTGTTCTTTATATTTGATTGCAGGTCATTATGCGACTCTGCTTTCATAAAAGATCCAATTGTGGGGTGAGCATGACTCAAATCACATGTATGCATTTACGAAAACGCCTATACTGTCTATGTTTTTTCAACTTCTGCCACTGATCATTTTGAATAAGCGAAAAAGAAATCAAGGTCATTGACATATGTATTTAATCAACAATGTTGGTTTTTAACAAAAGGTATTGTATTTTGAGTAACTTGGATCATTCTTTAGCAGGAATAATAGGTAATGAATCTGATATAGAAAACATGTAAAGTGAAGATTTTATTCAACAAGTTCAACCCTTTTGCTATAAGTTTTTTATTTGTTTAAATTTGCATTTTTACATATTTGTTCTGCCACCACCAAATCTTACTTTGAAGAACTTTGATGGATTAGATATTGAAAATCTAGATATGGTGAGTATTGTAAAACGTATAACAAATTATAAGTTTGTTTTCTCTTATAATAACATCAATAATTTGTGATAAAAAATATGCAGACAGATGACTCGGGCTTCATACGTTGTTGGTCAAGTTGACAAATCTCTTAGTTTAAATTAATGCGTACTTTGTGGTTTATTAAGTGCATTTTCACAACCAGTTTCCTTAAAAAGTTTTGTCTGTGGAACAGGATATAATGATGCACATTGCAAGACATCGTATGGAGGTGGTGGTCACTGTCATGCTCTTGACATAGAAGGTTGGAAGAACATTAGAAAAAGCACGATAAAGATCGGAAATCCTTGAAGAACGTCTACCAAATATAGATGCTCAATGGTTGTTGCGGAAAGGAGTATGAAAAAGATCTACTCAATACAAGACATGAAAAGTACGTCTATATTAACTAAAAAATACAGTTTTAATTACTACAATACTATTCTGCTCAGATTATTTTCTATATATTTAAAGATTTGCAATCATAGAACCCATTTGGTACATGATTAAACCACCTGCTTGTGTCTTCACCAACATTCGTGATTGCTCCAAAGAGCAAGTGACTGTTGCTAAAAATTATGTAACTTATCTTATTATGTGACATATATATCGTGTGGTTATAGGATCTTATAGGCTATTACAATGCATCTACTTCAAGATAGTTAGCAATTTTAGTGAAGAGTTTTAAGGCAACATGAAGGACTGGTGGCTGTTTAGAGTGACTGGTGGCTGTTTGGAGTCGATACTTCATAAGTCATCATTATTGGGGCAATATTCTCCGCTCGAGGCCCGGATATATAAGATTATACGTTTCAAGATTATCATAACCTAAAACCACATATTTCTATGTTTGAACAGCTTCTACCAATGCCCCCTGATATAAAAATTGTTTATTATGTAGTAGTTGTTCGGTATGCAATTAAACTTTGTCTTGAGCATATGTTAGCTTATAAAGCTTGCCTACTCAAATAAATTCGGTTTTATATATTTATTACTACTGTGTATCTTAATATAAGTTTGCAAGTAAATTCTAAATAATATATTATATCATAGTTTAATGTGGAGATTTTGATCTATATCTTTGAACCCATATATTGAAAATCATATTTCTGCCTTTTATGTCCAATATTTCCTTCTAATGTGCTCATTATTGTCCTTGCAGATTTGGAATGAAAACTGATGTACGTCGGATCTGCCGGTGATGAGACCTATGATCAAGTTCTTGAAAGTGTCTTAGTCGGGCCTATTCATGTTGGCAACTATCCTTTTTTCTTTGAGGTAACTTTCATCGTTAAATATTTTCCGCTCATTTTAATTAATCATGCCTAGAATTGTTGATTCTAAATGGCTCACTTGCCGTGTGAGTTACTCGAAATAGGTCGTTTTACGTTATCTCATACATTTTATAATTTAGCTTTAGTATCACCAATTTATTATATGATAATCTAGCCCTTTGAATAAAACATTTTAGACTTCGGGTGTCTTTTAGCCCGGTTGACCCGTTGCCATTTTAGCTAAAGTTACTATGTCACTTGTCCGAGTTTAAATTCAACCTAAATCGACCCATTACTAAGTATAAATGGGTTATAATTTAGTATGCGCCACTTAGTCAATTTGCTTTATAATTTAGTATATTACATTGTGAGGATTCTATATAATATTTTTAAGCATTTATTGTTTTTGATAAATGTAGTATCTTATACAACCTAAATCGACCCATGATCATTTAGATGGAGCAATAGCTTGTGATTATTGCATCTTTGACTCCTTTTTAAAGGTCCCAGGGATTGACAGTTTTTAGTTGACCGACTTACACTATAGTGACCTTTAATATTACTTTAGTTTGACGTTTTTCCATGCTTTTAGGTGAAACATTTTGCAAGACCCCTTTTATGACACCATCAGGTTTATGGCTAATATTATAATCTTTCTGATTATTGTTTGTTTTTTGGTATTACCGTGGTCTCAATGAGATTTTCGGTACACCTTCTTTGTTTACCCATTTATATATGCAATTGGTGAGCCATATAATTAAATACTACTTTTGAGAATTTTTTTTATGTTCATTTACACTACATGTAATATTTATTCATTTGTTAACATACAACAGGAAAGAATCAACACCCACTGCAAATATCTGAAGTTGAGTTCAAAAAGACACTTAGAGTACTACACTTTATGGCCCTTGATTTTTGAAACAAAGCTGTTGCATAGAGAATGAGGGATAACAGCATAGGAGGATCTATCGTGTTTATGACCTCCATAGTTGGTGCTGAAAGAGGGATGTATCCGGGCACAACTGCTTTTGGTTTTGTGTTACACAAGATTATTAACGGTGGATATATGTTCCTTTTACAATTATGAGACAAAATCTTTGTTTTATTGTGAACATGTAATTAAGTTTAATGATACCTTAAAAACTATGTTAATAATCATATCTTGAATAATCCTTGAAGCTAGCCGCCCATGGGGCGGGCCTTGAATCTAGTTAGGTTGCTGATGAAGAAAGACCAGGACCCTTATTGAGGCTCCAAGGACAATGCTTGCAGATTCATTTTAACCTACACTTTTTGGGTGAAGCGTTAGTACTGCTTGTTATGTGCTATATAGGATATTAGTGGACCATGCCTCATAATAGACACCTATGAACTTTTAATGGTAGATACCATTATACCTTATATAAGACCTTTTGGTGCCATTGGACATTTGAAATACCATTGACCACCTTGCAACGTTACCTGCTGGAAAATCAGATGAAGGGTTTTTAGTTTGGGTATTTCTACAGCAGGCTTTTAGGGTATACAATTTTAGAAACCAAATGAGTTAAGAAAACTACGATCACTTCTTAGAGAACAAACACACATGTTGCAGGAAAAGCGGACCAAACCTTGCTTTTTGATCTTGATTATTTAACTGATTCTATGAATTATCATCCTGTTAGTTCAGAGAATCAAGCTAACTACATGGCAGGTCAACAAGAAGCTTAACCAATTGCAGGTACATAAGAGATTTATTGATGATGGGATTCTAAAAAAGAAGATGACTCTGCTCAATATTGTTTTGTACTACCCATATGGCCTTCTTATTCTTCAACAAACACTCGAGCCTTACAAACAGGTGATTAAAAAGAGGGAGGTGCCAAAGAGAGGAAGAACAAGTTCTTTATGGATCGACCTTGAAAGATTAAGAGGCCACGGTGGAAAAGGAGGTAATGAGGAGCTGAAGTTCTAAGGAAGAAGTTTGGAGCATTTTGATAAAAGAAGGAGCTGCTAAAATCCTAGCATACTAACATTTTAGTATGTTAGCACCAGTAAAGCTAGCAGTACTAACCACTTATTACTGTTAGATACCAGTTGTACTGCCAGTCCTTATGAGGGGACTATCTCTTGCTGATTCCAACACATTTCTAAAGAGATGATTCAGAATAAATACCTCCCCTTGAGGATATCTATCAACAATTCACAGGATGTTATTTTCATTACTTCTTCTTTGATGATGAAGGGTGTAGTGGCTGGACTTCACAAACTTGGAAACTGTTGTGAATGTTCGTCCTATTCCCACATTAAGGATTCTCTCACTCATCCTAAAAGCAGTTTTCTAGGAGATCCTAAAATCAGCCAGTTCAAACAAGAAGCAAAGTAAATACAAGTTCTAGAGCTCATGCTTTTGTTAGCTATGTTCAAAAGCAAAAGAGAACTAACCATAAGGACTTTCATCATTGTTTATTTGCTTGTTTCCTGTCTCAACATGAACCCAAGAAGATTTCAGAAGCTCTTGAAGATGAAAGCTGGGTTGATGCTATGCAAGAAGAATTGTTGAAGTACGGATACAAAAAGGTTGGGTTGCTTAGTAGATTTGTTATAGGAAAATGGCTATCGTACAAAGTGGTCTATCGAACATAAAAAGGATGGAAAGAGGAGTTGTTGTAATTAACTAAACGCAAGGTTAGTTGCTCAGGGTCATAGGCAAGGAGGAAGGGATTGACTATGATGAGGGGGGTTTTTGCTCTATGGCGAAGACTTGAAAGCCCATACGGATCTTTTTAGCCTTTGCCTCATTTATGGGCTTTATAGTCGATCAAAATGGATGTTAAAAAGTGCTTGTCGTTTATGGGAAATTGATGAAGAGGTTTTATGTGTCTCTTTTATCATCAACCGCAGGTTTTCAAGAGTCTAAATATCCCCCTAAGAAAAGTATACAAGGTGTGTAAAAAGCTCTCTATGGGCTACATCAAGCTCCCAGAGCCTTGGTATGATTACTGTATCTACTTTCCTTAGTTTAAAGAATGGATACAGAAGAGGAACCATTGACAAAAGTCTCTTCCTAAAGAAAGGACAAACTTGTTATTCATACTTGTTCAAGTCTTATGTGGATGATATCATCTTTGGGTCAACAAAGAAGTCTTGGTCTTTTGTGATGTGTTTGAGGCCTTAATGAAAGAGTCGATTTCAGATGAGTTCAATGGGAGAGCTCACTTTCTTTCTTAGATTACAAAGTCAAACACAGGAAGGGGGGGGGGATTTGGTTTATCTTTTTAGTCAGGATAAGTATGTTGCAGAAATCCTCAAGAATTGACTTTTGCAAATGTAAAGATGCTAGTTACCCAATTGAGACTCAGAAGCCCTTTAGTCAAGGATGAGGAAGCCATGAGAGTTTGATGTGGATGTCCATCTCTATCGGTCCATGATTGGCTCTTTAATGTACTTGACTTGCTTCTAGACCTGACATTATGTTGCGTTTGTGCTTGTTCTAGGTTTCAGGTCACTCCAAAGTCTTCCCATCAACATACCGTCCAAAGGAGAATTTTTAGTACTAAAGGGCAAACCCAAACTAGGTCTTTGGTATCCTAGAGTGTCTTCATTTGACCTGGAATCCTACTCAGATAGTGACTATGCTGGAGCAAATCTTGACAGGAAATCCACAACAGGAGGTTGTCAATTTCTTGGCAGGAGACTCAGTCTTGGCAATGACAGAAAAGAGACCATTGTGTACTTCTACTACAGAGGCAGAATTGTGTGCTTGCAAGCTGCTGCTGTAACTGTGGGCAAGTATTTCGTGGGATTAAGAATTCAAAATGTTAGACTATGGGATTCAACTTCATGTAACACAAAAATATTCCTACATTGATGATGGAAAGCACCATTTGCATTGGCAAGAATCCAGTATATCCATTCCAAGACAAAGACATTGTCTATTAGGACACCATTTCATAAAAGATGCTTATGTAAAGAAACTCATTCAGGTGCATAAAATCCACACTGATGACAATGTAGCTGATTTACTCACCAAGGATTTGATGTTAGAGGTTTAGTTCTTGTGGTTATATTGGGATGATAAATCCTTAAGCTTATGCATTGGTTAAAGGGACGGCTATATGTTGTGCTTTTGTTTAGTTTGCTATAAAGAACATGTTAACCAATAGGTGATGCATTTACCAAGGTTTTTCGTTACTTGTTAGAGTGTCGTACCAGAAGAGTTACAATGTCCTGAAGCCACTCCTGATACCCTACAATTGTTCCATTCTTTGATTGGACCAAAAGTTGTACCGCCAGTGCAAAGTTAGTACCGCCGGGCATAGTTTGTCGGCTTTTAGAGACGTTAAATGAAAAATACGCACGGGTACAAAGTGTAAATTGAAAATGGTTCTTTGAAACTTAGGTCTCCTAAACCTATATAAAACCCATTTAATTGCGCATTTTCGTTACCTTTCTCTTCTAAACTACATTCGAACTTACAAGCCCTAATATTCTTTTTTACGACGATCTCTCTTTCAAGTTTCAATGGCTGTGTTCTTGATTCATGTCCGAAACATAACATGGTCGCATACTTGGAGAAGTCTGAAGGGAATGCAGAGTTTCACGAGATTATTGATTTTCTCAAGCGAAGTTACATTCATCATGCTCTCACTGTAAGTCCTATTGTATCTACTACATTTGTTGAACAGTTTTGGACGTCTGCTAAGTCCAACAATCAACAATGTTAGGCACTTTACTGCCAACAAAGTTAGCTGGCAAGTTTGTGTCTTTCTCTGAAGGCATCAATAAGATGTGATTCTTTTTGATGATGCTGATTGGGTAGACACATTACTAATCAGGCTATCTTGATGCTAATACAACAAATGGGGTATATGAGGGGGATTTTAACTGTTTTAACATTATAACAGCTTTGTTTTCACCCCAATGAAGGCTTTTTTATTTCTTACAATTAATCATTTGGTCTAGTTCCAAAAGCACCTCTTGGGTCATATTCCCTCAAACAATTGCCACTGCTGTCATTTGTTTTAATCTAATCAGAAGTATAATATTTTAATAATTATTTTTTGATGGTATGCTTAGACATTTAGATGCTCAAGAAAGAAGTTAGAAGTTTGTAATGTACCCCACGTTTTATTTCTATTTTTTAGGTAAACAATAACTAATTGTCTGTACCTTTAGATCATTTTCCTGTAAATACTTTAACTAGTAAAGTCTTTTCTTTCATGGTTAAGAAGGGTAAGCATTTCTCAGGGAATATAACCCCTTTGTTTGCTACTATGTTGGTACAACCAACTCAGGATGAGGGTGCTTCTTCAGAAAGACCATCTGAAGCACAACCTACACCCTCCCCTGCTCCCACTAGTGAAGTACCTTATGAGCCACAGACTGACTCATCCCCTGCTCAAACTAGTGTAGTGAGGTAACCTATTTGAAAGATCAGCCTAACATCCCAAGACCTTCATCATACTACTATTCTGATTCTATCTTGAAACTTCTGGTGAGAATCTTGCGGAGGTCATTCATCCAGTGATAAATCCCTTTCAGGGGAACATGCTGGGTGACTCTGACTCATCCAAGTGTCTATGTATCTTTGTCCTTCTTTATGTACACAGGTTTAAGAGCAAGCTAAGGAACATACAAGACCTGGAAGGCTCAGGATCACAAAGTCAAGAAGCAAGCTAAACTGTCATCAAACCATAAAGCATATTGAAAAGGTGTCTCTGAAGCAAAGATTCCCAAGGAAGGCTTCTCAAAGAAACCATAGGGTGCCATAGAGTCTGTATCTAAACAAGGGAGGAAGTTTGCAAAAGGTGAATCATCAGTTTAAAGAGATCCTCTGTTTGATGAAATGCCTGAAGATACAATTGATCATATGGAAACAGAGAATGCTCAGAGTGAAGGGAGGACAAGAGAAATGGTGGATGAAGACAAGGAGATTGATGAGAGAATACTTAGTACTGAAGATGTACTTAGTACTGACAAGGAAGGAGTTAGTACTGACTTTGAGAAAGTTAGTACTGACAAACCAATAGTTAGTACTGACGGATCCAAAGTTAGTATTGACAGGCATATTGAAGGTGATGAAGAGCAAATTGTAGGTACTGAAGAGAATATTGAAGGTACTGAAGAGCACATTGAAGGTACTGAAGAGCAAGTGGAAAGTACTGATGGCCTAGAAAGGTATCTGAAGAAGAAGTAGTGCGCAAGCAACTCAAACATCCAATCAACACCCACTTCTAAATTATTGGAGATGATTGAACAATTAGCTAAGGTTCTCCTAACATGAGTCACCCCTCAAAGGCAGTTTCTAGAGAAAAGGAGAAAGGCTGTAGAGTTGAAGGATGTTGATGAAATGTTAGACCTTAAGCCTACCTCTAAAGATAACTTCTTCAACATTAAAGCCTCTTCCAAAGATTGATCTAAAAGCCACAGGGAGAAGAAGAATGAAGAGAGCGGATGAATTGCAAGTGAATCTGATGGTATTCTCAAGCTGGAGAAGAAGTTTAAGCAGCTTGAAAGTCGATGAAGACGTTGGTCTAGGAAAAATGCAAGAAGAGTGGGAAGCTGAAGAGGAGAGAAACAGAATGCTAAAGAATAATGCTGCAAATGGAAGATTTATAGAAATTTTGTTGATATAAAAGCAAGGATTAAGGCAGATTGACTTCGTGTGAGAAGCTTCAAGAACAAGGAAGAGAAGCAATTTACCAATATAGAAGAAAGAGCTAAGTTCCTTCACGACAACAATTTGGCTCAAAGAAAGTTCTTGCTCAACAAAGATCAGTAGCTATCAGGAAATAGACACAACAAAGAATCATTAAGGAAATCAAATGATGACTCTTAAAGAATGTTGGGAAACTTCAAGCCTGCTGAATTGAAAATCAAGAAGTTTAAGAAGTACAGCTTTTGTATGAAAAGATTAAGAGGTCAGATGAAGATTTCATATCTATTGGGTCTGCTGAAGATGAAAGATTGATAAAAAAGATGAATGAGAAAAGAGTTGATTCTTCTAAGGATGAAATGATCAAGGAGCAAAGTAAAGAAGAAGTCAAGAAGGAGAGTAAAGAAGAAGTTCAAGAGGAAAGCAAAGAAGAAGAAAGTAAGAAAAAGAGAAAACTTGGTACAAGGAAAAAGATGAAGTCAAGGAAAAGAAGATATATTCAAAAACACTGAGGAGAGGATGATAGTGACAAAGAGAATGATGAACTAAGATTGCACTTAACCATAGCTCCAGATGAAGAAAATGAACAGTGGATATGAGATACTTGACATAAAATATCATATCAAAGAATGGGGAAGACAGAGTCTGTCTTAGACTAACCACAAAAATGATCAAAGCTGAACACCTTGAGGAGATTTAATTAAATGTGGTGATTAGTGAGTAAGGCAGAAGAGATACTTTAGTACTTTAGATGACTAGTATTGTCCATATTTGATAGAGATGATTGAATGGTCTGTGTATCAACGGGTATGGAAATATACCAAGATTGAAATGCCTAAAGGGTTGACAGAGTTCTTTGGGAGATTTGATGATTTTGTTCATACCAGGATGATAAAGATGAGTTTTGGAGTTCACAACTGATTGGATTTATAGTTAGTTGGAAGTTGCATAGTTCTGTTAGGAATACATACTTTTAGGTGATGACACAGGGTTTAGTCATCCATATGCTACGATTTAGAGAAGAAGTATCCTTTGAGAAGGAAGTATGATGCAGATGCTGAAATTGAAGTTAGAGGTCTGAAGAGCGGAGTAGTAATGGCATCTGGAGTTGATTAAATTTGTCAAGAAGATTACTTGCAGATGTTAGAGCCTTGAAGGTAACGATTGATGGGTTGAGACGGGTTTGTGGGTTGGCTAAACTACCACACAAACAAATGGTCATCAGTTCACATGCTTAACAGGCATAAGAAACTGGCTAGTCATAAGCAAAGGCTTATGTAAAGACTTCTCAATCCTTTATGGTTGACAATTTACCAAAATTTTAGGGTTATAAACTCACCTTGCTTCTGTGGGTGATGAGTTGGCTTACTCCATGATCAAACAGTTAATGGTAAAAGAGAATTTCAAATTGTTGATAATAATAACTGATTAGTTTGTAAAAACTATATGGTTTCATCAATGCACCTATGGTTTTACAATGAAGCATTGGCTAGTCCAAAAGCCAATACGGTTTTTGGTAAAGACTCAATCAAATTCCGTTGAAGGTTGGACCGTTTACCAAAACTGTATGGTAATTAACTCACATGTTTTAGAAAAAAATGAAGAGTTAACTATCCAAGAAACGGCTACTGGTAAAGGAACATCAATCAGTTAATGGCTTGGTAGTTTGCCAAAAACTTACAAGCCACTTAGTTGGATTGTTGCTGAAAAGATGTTGCTGAGTTGCTGAGAAGACAAAGGTGCTGCTGAAGAAGGATAGAGTTTAAAAGATCAAGAGATGATAAGAGTGTTTGGATACATCCTCTAAGAGCTTAAAGAAGATAAAGTTGAAGAAACATGAAGTTAAAAGAGTTCAACATTCATGTTTAAGGGAGGATTGTTTGGATTTCGGTTTTTCTAATTAGAACACACAAACCCAACCCCCCCCCCCCCCCCCCATACGTCAGTACAAATAGTTAGTTACTGATAAGTTATAGTTAGTACCGACAGTACAAGTGTAAGTACTGATCAAAATTGATAGTACGGTTTGTTAGGGACAAATAGTTATACCTTTTATCGAGATCTGCTATGAGATCATTCTAGGAAAAGATATGTGTTATCTTGTGAGCGATTTGTAAGCCTGTTTAGGGGTTATCCTTAGTCTATAAAAGGATCCCTCTTGGCATAGTTAGAAACAACAATACACGACCTCAAGAAATCTCATAGCAATATCATATCTCAAATAGTTAGTAATCTGTAATAGTTCAAAGCAGATTAATAGAAGTTATTATTTAGTTCTACATTGTTTTTCTTAGTACTTGTGTTAAGATTCCGCATTAACACATAGTATTCATAATCAGTGTTTCTACATAGTCAGTTGTATTTATACATCTTGGCTATCATCCTTTATAGGCTGCAAAGTCTATCTGTTTTAGGGTGCTCACAATAGCTGCCTTTCAAACTTTTAAAAACTTATTTATAAACCCAACGAGGGAGATACATGCTTGTTTTTTAAAACTGACATAGAAACTTTATGGTATGCTGAACCCGAATATTGTGATTAATGCATGAGTTGCTATTGCCAAAAGACCCCACATCATGAACTATTAAATTGCCTATACTGGTTGTGAGCGCTAGTACAAGTAAATAGATCTATTGGTTTGACAGCTGTCCCCGGGGCGTTCATGAATCGAATCTTTCGATCACCCATGGTCAGGACAATTTGTATTTAGAGTTAGGTATAAGGATATAATACCTAGTATGAGGCACATGATTTTACATACAGATAGTGTTAACGTCAAGGCTTCGGTGTCATGAGCTTATTGCAATAGAAACTTGATTAATGGCTTGTCCATACAACAAGTCACATGATGAACAAAACTTATGTTCTCTTTTATCTCTTACAAACTCTATGGATTCACTCAACATTATTGTTGACTTTTAAGCTGTTTATTATGTAACCAAGGGTGATGGATGCTGTGTACGAGGAGTCTGCGCTAAAGTTTTTAAGAACTTGTATTTTGTTCCATTTTATCAAAACTAATCATCCTGAATTTAGAAAAACTTATGTTATGAATTTTGGTTAACGATCTGTGGGGACGTATGTTTAATTACCTGAAACTTCTTGACAAATGGACACAATGTTTTTAAAACGCCTCTTTTTGAGTCGTTTTCTATATCCTTATGCAATTGTACTATGAAATTAACACCCAATGTTGTATATCGCTGCGAGTCGAATTTTGGGAGGTGTTAAAATACGACCATATTCATGTTTATAGAGCGTGATACGCGTATTGATGTATGGAAAAGTAAGTTAGAGTTTTGCAAGAAAATTGGAGTCAAGGCAAAATGATTTGAAGGAATGATTACCATATACAATGATCCATGTCTTCTATTACTACAACATCTGTCACAACAGAGAAAGTTCCAACAAAGATAGGTGCATTCATAAAGGCTCTAACTGTACTTTTCCCTTTAAATTCTAACTTGTGTTTCATTATACAATTATAAAACCTTTTAGACATCATATTAATAGATAAGAAAGGGAAAGAAATTAGCATCTACGTGTTCATAACCTATTATGCAAAAGAACCTTAAATTGTAAGCATCATTGACATGAATATCCTTTCGGGTGTCGCTTAAAACTAGGATAATTCTTCAATTTTGTTTGGTGATCTTATATCATCATGCCTTAGTTTTGACTATTTCCTTGATGGCGGTGTATCTATTACCTCACATTCCTCAATGGAGGGTCTAAGTCAACTTACTTGATCATGCCTTTTAGTTCAAATGGTTTGTTTAGTATTACTTAATTAATGTAATCTAAATTTAGGGTCATGCGATTATTATTCCTCAATTGCAGTCACCCATTAGCCTAGTTTCTAAATCAAGTTCTGTACTCTTAATCAAACTTAATGCATAGACCCTCTTAATTATGTTACTAGTAGGTTTATTACTTTTAAAGAAAATTTTATCATTCCCAATGCTTAAAGTTATCTTTGCTTTAAATACGTTTATAACAGCATGAGCAGTAGATAAGAAATGTCTTCCTAGGATCAAGGGGGTCTTGAAATCCTCGAGGATATCTAAAATAATGAAGTCTAATAGGAAAGTAAATTTATCAATACCTACTAGCACATTCTCAGCAATTCCTTTGGGTCGTTTCACTATCATGTCAGCCAATTCGACAATTAATTTAGTAGGAATCAAGTCTCCTGATCCTAGAGCAGTATAGGTCGAATAAGGCATAACACTTATGCTTGCTCCTAAATTAGCTAAGGATTTATAACACATATTTTTAATAAAACAAGGTAAAGTAAAACTCCCTGGGTCATTCTCCTTTCGAGGCAAGGCTTTTCCAAGAGGCTTTGCATTAGTGTAATGAGCTTCCAGATCTTTTTCTCCATCAGTTTCCTTTAATTCGTCCCAGTAATATCATTCAAATGATTCAGAGAGGTTAAAGTCATTTTTCTTTGACTCGTAATACGTTTCAGTTTTGTAGGTTCGATACGGCGTATTGGCTAGCATTAATACGGTGTATTGAAGTCTTGTCAGCTTTAACAGAAGTAGAAATCGTCTCATCATTAACTCTCGGCTTAACTTTAATCGAGATTTGTAAATTCCCAGATAATTTTTCATGCAAAACAATGCTTACTTCCTGACTTGAATTTCCAAAGCTTTGATCAAGGCGTTTTGATTCCTTAATGCAAATTCCGTGAAGGCTCGTATTTTCTTGATCAAGTTAGTGTTTTCATCAATCCTTTTTGCAATCTCGGCCATGAACATGCTTAAAGACTCTTCCAAAGTAAGCTCCGTCATTGTTTCTCGTAATCTCTTCTTCCAAACTGATTCTCAGGATCAGTAATGAGGTCGAGCCCCTAGAAAACTCGAACAATCAAGACCAGTTGTCTTGAGAAGCTTCCTATCCAATTGTGATCTACTAGTCCAGTCTTTCAAAAGGTTAAATGAGTTCTAAACTCCTTGTAACATACTACCTGCAACAGAGGACAAACAATCAATAATATATGCTTCGTAAGAAGGTATATGATAAAGCACAGAAACGTAATACGAAAATTAAGAGTCTGTTAATGTATCAAATAGTCTATACGCCGTATTCAATTGTCATGAATACACCGTATGGACTTTATGAACAGAATACGCTATATTGGTTACGAAAATTTATACGCTGTATCTAAAGGGATGGATACGCCGTATTGGTTTGAATTTTATTTACAAGGACTTTGAATAATGCAGAGGAAAAACACACAAACACACATATGCCAAAAATATACACACTGCGGAAATTAAACACAGACAAACATGCAAATATGCAAATTAATCTAAATTAACTAAACTAAAAAAACACTAATAAATAGATTAAACAACTTCAACTTCCCCATGGCAGCGGACTCGCAAAAACTTGATGTGTCGTTTGGTGAGTAGGTTATTTTATGTATCATGTTTCACTATTTGTTTTTTTATGCCGACTATACCTAAAAACAACCACGTTAACGGGTAGCGTACCGGTAAGATGTAGCTTTGTTGAGTAAGATATGGTGTCGATCATCTAGAGCGAGAGCGTTAATTCTATCTATCAGTATTTTTAGTTATGTAAGTTAATCCTAAAACTAATGCAAAAAAGGGGGGGTTTTCAGCCTGAGGAGACTTAGCCACAGTTTTTGGTTTATCTAACTAAGGTTTCTTCAGCGTATTGCAATAAGATAAATATGTGTGACGCTAATGAAGGGAAATGTATTAACCATATTTATTCAAATTAAAACGCAGGTTTGTTTATTAGTGCAATGATTACTTGTCTCGAGGCGGCTTTTCATTCCTAGATTTAGGCGGTACTTCTTCCAAAAACTTGACACGCTTGTTTAGTTCTGTCATCAATAGAGATCCGCATAAATTTAAAGCATCCTTTTTATTGATTTTAATTCATCTTAGAAGGAAATAATGGTGATCTTATTGTATTTTAGCTTATTGTGAATTTACTAACTTACTGCTTACGGTAATTTATTACACGTGTCAGTTTACTTGTCCAAAAACTAAGCCAGAGAATCAGAATGTCATTTGTATGAATCTCTCTAGTCACCTGCTAGTCTAAACGTGTTTACAAAACCAACATAGGCATATTCCGATATTTAGTTAAGCTTTTATTGGCGATTATCCTTTTTAATTTTTTTTGTTTTTATTTTTTTATCTTTAACGAGTTAAGACCCATTGATCATAACGATTTAGCCACGAACTTTATTTGTGATCTTATTAAATTCCCCTATATAAAATTACGATATGAGAATATTGATATCTAGTTAAGCTATCGACGATATCCTTAGATATGGATTGAAACACAAATAAAGCACATTAACGCGAGTATCATGTGTTAAACATAATCAATACCAATGATAAATTTAAGCAATCGAGGATTAACAATCCAAAACATTGAAATCTTCAAAAATATGGCTAATACCTTGTGATGAATACAAACATAATAATCGAATCAATCAAGGTAAACTAACCGAGTTAAACGAATGATACCAAAGATCGAATGATTATCAAGAGTATATGAATTACAAGGGTTTCCCTATGGATTGAAGCACGTTGCTGCACCTTCTTGGCTTCTTTTGTCTTTTGAAAATCGACCTTGGTGGTTAAAATCACCCTTGCATACCTAAAACTGAGTTTAGGGTCTTCTATTTATAGAGTCTGGAAATAGGTCGATACGCTTTATCGAGCGACGTGGGATACAGCGTATGGGGGATTTCTTGGAGTAAGGACCACGTTTGATATCTTCCAGAATCTTCACATTTCTATAACTTGAATTCGCGTATAGGATTTTTTGGATACGCGTATGATCTTGTTTCTTTGTGGTCTTTAATGAATTTGCAGGCAACAAATACGTCGTATTCTTCCTTGATGGATTTACGGCGTATTTGGATTTCAGAAATCAGTTTTCTTCATCATTTCTTCGTTTAAGCCCAGAATGCGTTGACTTTTTGATAATCTTCACAAAAGTCTCTATAATATTGAAATTCTCAAATACAAACGATTAAGTAATAATTCTTTAGAATAATTATATAAACTGGGTTATTTTCATGGGATAAATGATGCTATAAAAGTGACGTTATTTGATGTTATCACCAGAAATACCCCATTGGAAATGGGATGATATAGCCATGGATTTTTTTCACAAGGCTACCAAAGACAACAAGCAGTTACGACACGACTTAGGTAATCGTGATCATCAAAAGGATTACTCTAACGTGAGATACAAACCTTAAATTTCAAGTTAGAGATAAAGGTCATGTTGAATGGTTATCGCCTTTAGAATGGAGTGATGCATTTAGGCAAACGGGGGAAAGGAAGGCGAAACGCGAGGTGTATTGAACCTTTTAGATTCTAGCCAAAGGTAGGATACCGTTGCTTATCGACCTTGAACTTTCTAGAATAACTCAGCAATTTCATAGTACTTTGAAATTTTTATTTTTTATCTTGTGTCAAACTGAAAGGAAGTGTTGGTCGTATGAAACTTAAAATAATTCAATTGGAATGAGTCCAAATCGACGACATGTTTTACTTCATCGAAGAACCTGTCGAAATCATGGACCGTGAGGTCAAACGTCTAAAGCAAAGTCGTATCCCTATTGTTAAGGTCCCTTGGAACTCGCGGAGAGGTCCTGAATTTACATGGGAATGCGAGGACCAGTTCCAAAAGAAATACCTACATTTATTTGCAAAACTCGTATCTGCACCGAACGTCACATCTTAAGGTTTGAGGACAAAGCTTTTCTAACGGGGAAATGATGTCACATCCCGTAAAAATTTCTAAATGTCATCGTTGACTTTTCGTGCTTTAGTTTGACTTTTATGATTACGTGTAATTTTACGTTGAAATCGGGGAGTTCACCCGTATATATATCTGAGAATCATTACCGGAAGTTTCCTGGGTTGCCATTTAATGTGGTCTTTCGACAGTTGTCGCGTTTTTACGTTTCGGTTGAATATTTAACTTTTCAGAATTTTCTCTAAGGTATTTTACATTTTTCAGTTTCACGTAATACCAAAAATCGTTTTAAATTAAAAGTATCTAAGCTTAATAAAATTATTAGCCTAGGATCCTTCATTTAAATTTAATCAAGAACAAATTAGTCCTAATTCCCTTCATTGCTCTTTCGCACCATAAGGACACACACACCCCACTTTTCCTAGCTACAATGTTCCTAGATATTTTGTTGGGATAGGATTTCTTGTTATAGAGAGAATTGCAAAATTGGGTCCTTGTGGTTTGGTCAAATTGCGGTTTTGGTCCGTCAAGTTTCCAAAATTGCAAAAATTGTCCATCTTTTAAAAGTTTGGTTTCATTTTTGGTCCTTGTTCGAACTGTCCCCATACACACCTCCCACAAGACCAAAATAACTAATATATCCTCATCCTCTTTTTATTTTACTTTTTCTTTACATTTATATATTAAAAAAATTATAAATGTAATAACAAATAATTTCTTCTTTTATTTATTTTCTTCCTCATTTCCATTTCTCTCACACCCAAAACACATGACTAAAATCCTAATTTTTTTTTCAGAAACCCAGATCCACATCTAAGAAAAAGAAAAAAACAACTCATCACTTATACATATCGAGACAATCAATAACAGATCCAAATAAAATGAAAGTTGCAAAGATATCTTGTCCAGTGGTGATATTAAAAAACACGTGAGAACAACCAAAACAGACAAAAACTAAAAAAAAAAAAAAATAAAAAAAAAACACACACCCACACAAAAATAATAAATAAAAAAAACAAATCCTCAATAATAAAATAAACATTGATTTTATATAAAAAATGTGAGATAGAGTTTAATAGATAAACATATAACAAAAATGTAAGATGCAGCTCGTATATACCATGTATTTCATAGATTTGGCTTCAAAGAGTTGGTTGTTGTAATCACAAAGTTTCGAGGTAGGTGTGACCTCTTTTTTTGTTTTTGTTTTGTTTCTTTTTAAGATCTTTCACGATGGGTTTTGTTTCTTTTTAGATTTGACCACAAGCAAAACGAAACCCAGATGCGACCAAATACACAATGGTGGCTGTGAAATAAGGAATTTGTGGATTTTATTGGGATTAAGTAGGAGAAAGAGTGGATTTGGGTTATTTATGGATCCGGAAATTTGAGGCTTTTGTTGGTTCAATTTAGTTTTGATATAAATGAGTTTTGATCAAATGAAAGTTGTGAGATTTTAACATTTGTTATGTGATGGATTTGAAGGTGGGTTAAAAGAGGTTGAAGATGATTAAAGTTTGTGTGTATGTTTGTTTCTTTTGTAAATTTGATATTGAGGATTAATAAGATGAAAAGGGGTTGAAGATGATTAAACTTCTGATTTTCTTTATCAGATCTGTTACAAGTTTTTTAAGTGTTGTTTTATTTTATTTTAATAATAATAAAAATTCAAAGAAAAAAAGAAAGGAAGAAGACTAGGGCATTAATAAGTCATTTTAGTATCGATCAAGGACAAATGTGAACAACCTTGCACAGGGGACGTTTTGTGCAATTTTGAAACTCGATGGACCAAACTTGCAATTTGGCCAAACCACAAGGACCATTTTTGCAATTCTCTCTTGTTTTTATTCATAAAGGTCTAGATGCATTCTCATTTCTCACACATATTCAAGAAAACTCACACACACTCTCCCTCTCTTCTCTTTTGTTCGTCCGACGCCACCACCACACAAACATTACCACTTTTTAATTTTGATCAAGATTTTGAAGTTTAAAGTTTATTCGGGGTTGATTTATATAGTTATTTGGGTATTTAGAACACTCAGGGTGTTCTTTAGTCTTTGAATGCCTTCTAATCCTTCATTCTTGTTTGTTCATCTTTTCAAACTTTTCTAGTACTTCCTTGATCCTTGTCACTCGAATAAGCTAGTTGTATAAACCGTTTCATAAAAATCAAAGCTTTAAAATTTACATAAACCTTAAAAAGGTTTATGTCTAGTTTGAAATTAATAAATTATATATAAGGAAAGATCAGTTTTGTTGTCGTGGTGGTACTTTTATAAAGAAATAATTTCTAAATGCTTATTTGCTTATTTAAGCTTATTAATAAGCTCGTAAGAGCTTATTTGATCTTATGTGCTCGTCAAACTTCATAAAGAATCATAAAGGTTCAAAAATTATGCTTATTCGAGTATTGTCTTATCATTTCACCTTATTTTCGGAGCTTATTTGACTTCTAAATAAAGGATTTAGCTTATTGGACTTAATAAATAAGCCCATATGAGCATATTTCCCTTTCGTGGGCCTCGACCCAACAACCAAGCCCAAACCGTGGGCTATAAGCCTTGGCTCGGCTTATTGGTTGGTTATTTTGCTGATTATTTACCTTATTTGGCTTATGGGTTACTTTGCGGACTAGTCTGAGTTTTTTTATATTTCAAATCATTCGTTTACGTTATCGGGCTTACAACAAGCCTTAATAAGGGTCCGTCTGGATTTAGCTTATTTTCATTATAATGGTTTAGTGCTTAGTTTTCTAAGCTTATAAGCTAAACTTATTTTAAATACTACTAAATATTTATATATATAAACTTTTCTATATTTAAGCGTTTTGAATATATATACTTAAATGTGAAAATAAATAGTTTTGATTATCGTTTGGATAAAAAGTAGAGATTTGGCGTTAGTCGAGAAGTATGGAATATTGTTGAAAGTGGTTTTTGGAAAACGAATATATACGAACGGGTCATGCCGAAATTTTATAAAATCTTTATACTTAGAAATAATTTTGAGAAAACTTATTTTTATAAATCTCGACAAAAAGACGAAAACATATTATTTATAAATAATAAATAATATATATACTTAGATTTGGTAAATAAACTAAAGTATATTTTAAATATACGTAATCTATATATTTTCTTTAATATCAACAAAAAGACGAAATAATAAATATTATTATTTTAATACTCGACTAAAAGACGAAAAATATAAATTTTATAAATATAAAATTTCTATTACTTACTATGTAAATTAAAAACATGAAAACACTTATATCAAAGACATCCTAGTTATTATTTTGGGTTACCGGGTAAAATGCCAAAACTTATTTACTTTCGTTATTTTTCCTACTATGTTATATATTTAGCATTGATTATCTGTAATAACGTGGTTATCGAGTCAAAACACTACGACACCATACAATAACGTTGATCAAAACTCCTTTTGTAAATAAGAGTTCACAACTTTCGAGGACCTTACACATCTACATAATTCCGCGTTATACCAATTCTGAAACCAATAACCGGTTATTTTTTAGGTCAAGAAATTAGCACAGGTTTATGCATCCAGCATTACTCATTCGTTTCAGCTGCTTTACTTCATCGTTTACTGTGAGTTCATAGCCCCACTTTTTTTACTGTTTTACATACGTTTTATGACTTTGGGGGTAAGAACATTGTTTTCTTTTCAAAACTAAACACAAGTACCTTACGTGAGATTTTTCCTGTTTATGTGTTGCCTAAGTTTTGCGTTTAGACCACTACTACTGCCTATTTTATCCTGAACAGTTAATTTTCTTGACCTACCCCTACTGGTTAACGTGAGCGCGGTGTTAGTAAATAGATCTATTAGAACTAATTACTCCCTATCGGGGTACAAAAAATAAGGTAGCGCTTACTATTTCGGAGGTGCCGAAACTAAGGATTATAACAGTCGAATTTTCAACTTCGTTAGGGTTATCTTTTGGTTGGATACCTGTTTGAGCAAGATTTACATTACTTGGCATGATTATATATGCTGCTTTCGTTATTAGCTTCGGTTTCATGAGCTTAGTGCAACGTAAATGCTTTTCATGTGAAACTGTATTCGTTATAATTGTCACATCCGTTTCAAATCTTGTGATCCACCTTATTACATTAAAACTAAACCTATGAATTCACCAACTTTATGTTGACCGTTTTAAGCAATGTTTTTAGGTGCTTAGCTTTGGATATCCGTTCAAGGTGCTATTTGAAGTATTCCCTTTATGTGACAGCACTTTCAAGGACTCTGAATTTATCATGCTTGTTAAACTTTTATCAAACTTTTATTTACGCTTCCACTCTTTTGAAACTTATTTTGGGATAAATGTAAGACCATTTACTTTATTTAATGTAACAAGTATGAATTTCTAAAACGTACCCTTTAGAGGTCGTTCTTTGTACCTTGTGATGTTGATATCCATGACACGTCACGCCCTAGTTGACTATTCTGATGGGACCCTATTTTGGGGTGTGACAAAGGATTTCAAGTTATGAAAAAGTTATTTTAGTGGATTAAGAATCATCAAATCAAACTTGCACAAAAAACCTTTAATAACGATTTCTTGTACTTTTTGTTATACATAATTTTAAGGACTTATTGTTGTAATAAACATGAATATTATTAGGGGTGAGCATTTACCGGACCACTCGACCGGAATACCGGACCGAACTGGTCCCGACCGGAAGGGACGAGTTACATTCGGTCTGGGGTCCGCGGTTGGTATTTGGACAATTTCGGTCCTCGGTCGGTCGGACCAAACCCGATGATTAATGCGTGTAGGACCGCGACCGTGACGAAGACTGACAGGAGTGACCGATCGGATATGGGACTAGTACTTCGGTTACCCGGTCTGCGGTTCCACCATTCATGGGACCCATTATCGGGGCTTCGGTCGGTCCACGTCCGCGGTCTTGGACATATGCTTACCCCTAGATATTATGCCTTAGAAATGATGTTAAAACATGTTTAAAATGATTTGTGGGTTTGTTTTGGTCGTTTGTGGGTGTTAGTATAAAGAAAAGGCATGAAAAACAAGATTGTTAAAACCAAATAGCTCTGCTGTTTGATTTCTTAAGGTTAACTTCTAGAGGGCCTTCGACCCTAACTCCTTTAAAATTATTCATATTGTCATTGTTTCTTGGGCTCTAATTTAAGTTCCTTGAGTTTAGCTATCTAACCATGGTGGTTTTGTGAAAAGATTTTAAGATTTGGTCATTCAAGGGTGAAATAAACTGAGTTGTCAAAACTGCTCGATTTCCAGTTTTGGTTAAGTGACTTGGTCTATATCTCTCACTCTATACTTCATGTGAGGCTTTGAAATTCTGTTTGGGAATAGTTTAAGATATTAAATTAAGTACCCTAGAAGCCGAGGACCCAACTCAATGGTCTTGACCCTCTAGTCATTGACAGACATGGGCTGGTCCGTCGATTTACAAAAGTGATGAGAGGCTTCTTGTTTAAGCCTACTTTGTTTGACATTAAAAAACACTTCACAAAAGGATTGTTCAAAAACTCTCATGAACGTACTAAGACATAGTATTTACGGTTGTGTGGAAGAATGGGTGGTCAGAAACATCTTGTTCTTGGTGAATTATCACCGATGTAAACCTAAAATCAAGATAGTTTGGTACTTTTTAACTATACGATTTCATGTGGTTTTGGAGAGTATTTGTTATATACGTGACTTGAACGCCCTGGACGAGCCATTGTGCTACTCAAATGAAGGATTATTATCTAAGTCCTTGTGATCTTGAGGTTGTCAGTAGACATGTAGGGTGTGCAAGCGTTTTGGTTCATTACTATATTTTTGGTATAAGTAAAACTATTTGGACGAGTCTAATATAAGTAACTTAACTAGTTGTCGTGCTTTGTCCGAACATATCATTTAGATTTTAATAAGTATTTTTACTTGTTTTAGATCAACTCTAGCGAGGTCTACGTATGAGGTTTGCCTTAGTGATTGTTGTTGTACACTTCTTGTGCCCGCTTCTTGTACTCACTCCTTACTTGTTAAGGTAAGTTTTCACAGCCCCCGTTTTACTATTTTACTCGTTTTGGGGTAGAAAGCATGATACATTTACTTAAACTAAATTGGTTTTACTTTTCACAAATCTATCTGAACATGCAATGATTTTTTTATTTCTATAAACTATGAAATTGGTATATATGCTTTTGTTGATGCTTAGTTACTATTATCGCATAGGTCCCCTAGAACTACATACTTATCTAACTTATATGAGCAGTTGAATTTATAGATAACACTAGTTTGGGGTAGAGCCTCCCCTCACTGTAACTAAACGCGATGGATCATATCCCATTCATGTATTACGTTAGAGCCATGTGACGCATAGGGGCAAAATGTTTAGCTATAGCGGGACTTAAAGTACGGCATATATTGCATAATCAGCATGTATACATGATGACATCAAATAAACGTTATTTTATAGGCACATTTATCCTAGCTATATTGCTCATTTTACATTATTTATGCATGAATTGGTACTTAATCATTTATATTTATGATTTGTAGTAATTATCAAGCAAATAGTGAAAGTTAATCAAAAGTGATGTGGTGTCATTTTATATACTTTTTTGGGGCATTTAACCCCCTAAATCATGAAAATATGCCTAAATTATGTGCTTAATCGTTTGTTTTTATGTTTTTAGCACTTGGGTGGCTTTTGGAAGAAATACACGTAACTTGGGCTCATTTCGAGAAGAAACAGACAAGACTACGACTCTACACTAAATCCTTTGAAGAAATCATGCATACAAAGCGTGGAGACGGCGTCGCGAATCCTAAGCGACGGCGTCAGGACTTTAAAGATAACGGCGTCAGAGATTTAGCGACGACGTCAGAACCTAGCCGACTTAAAAAGGCTCTAGAAGAATCGACATGGTGACGGCGTCACGACTATAACCCGACATCATCGCACCGCTTTTCCTATATATACAAAACCGATTTTAGGGTTTTTAGTGTGTAGCTTTTGGGAGACGAACCCTAACTTTTATATTCGAGTTTGGCAGCTTTTTAGGCCGTCTTTAGGGCCTCAAACCCTATTGTAACAGTCGTCTAATCCATGTTTTATCAGTAAATTTTCATCTATCCTTTTTATCTTTCAATATGATTATGTATTTTTTGATTGAATGTTGTTCTTTATCTTCTTATAACATGCAAGACTAGATCTATTAGTATTTACTTATATTGCATTGAAACTTAGATTGTAGATCCTTTTAATGTTTCTTATGTATGGATGTGCGCGTTAGGCTTTAGAAAACTAGTCATAAGAATATTAAATTGGCATAGACGTCTAGGGAAAACGTAAGTGGGGTAGAAGGGATACCATCGGTAACAATCTTAATACTCAACACTTACCTTAATATGGTTGATCCTCTTAATAATTTCAATTCCTATGCTACATATACTCTTAGGGGCCTTGTAATAGTCTTCATACTACCTTACTTGTGCGTTGCCTTAACAGAATATTACGTAGAGACGGAGGTTTCGTGTAATTCGTTCATGACTTAGGAAATACTTACACAGATCATCACAAGTGTGACAAAGCAACAGGATTAGGAGAAGCAATCTAAGGAGTAGTGCATGATTAAGTAAATACGTTCGTTTATCATATAAGTTATCACCAAAGTAGTTTAGATTATAATTTAGTTTAATTAGATAAAACAAACCAAACCTCTCAGACTATGATTTTACTTGCTTTCTATAAAATAGAAATACAAAAAGAATCTTCGCTCGACCCCATAGATCTTTGTTAGATCTTGATCGAACCTTCCCAACCTATTCCCCTAAAGAACGATAACAACCCCCGTGTCTTGCCTTATGATGTGCTATCGTTTAGGGTCAATTATTTGATTATCAAGTTTTAAATTTATATTTTCCCGACTAACCTAAAACAACACTTTAACGGAGCAGTGTACCCGTGCAAGATGAGTTCGCGGTAAAAGTAGTGTGTCGTAACCTAAGCAGTGGAACATTAATCCTATACTTATGTTAGATTTTTAATAGTCTATTTACTAGTTAAACCTATGCTATGTACGTTGTCTAAAAATATGGGGGTTTTCAGCCCGAGAGAGTGGCACAGGTTTGATGGAAACAAATATCAATTCAATAGACAATAAACACAAAAGAAAAAGATTAGAAGATAGAAAAGCGGTACAAGCCAAATGATATAAAACTGTTAGCCATATTAAATCTGGTTCAATGCTGGTTTGTTTGTTCTGTTTTTGTGCATATGATTTACTTATCTCGTAAGCGGAATATCATTCTTAAAGACTTAGGCGGACTCATCCTAGACCTAGACACGATAATCATGTCACATTACGCTATCTTGCATAAAGCACCCTTTAGTTTAATTATAAATCTATTTAGAGAATTAAAAGCAGTGAAGATCCTGTTAAAATCGTAGCCCAAGGGACTTTTCCCACTTAATTGTTTGTACGATGTTTTATTTACTGGTAAAGTCCACTATTTCAATCTTTATCAGGTAATTAAGAGCATTGATTGCTGAAACTTAAACGGCGATCACCTACCTGTCAACTAGCTTCATAAACGTGTCGATCACTGATTGGCCAAAATATAGATAGTGGGAATGAGAGTGGCCTTCACGCGCCCTCTTGGAATTATTTTAGGCAAGTGAACATCACTCGCTGCTCTCTTCATATCAATAACATCAATGTATAAACATTTTCATTTAGTCATGGGCCAAGGTATTTCAATTGTTGCTGGGCCAACATGATCAGACTTGGCTTGCAATATATTGAGATCAAAATGCTTGGGCTTTGTTAATTTGTTGGGCTTGTGCAATAATGGGCTGGCCCGGCCCATAAAATGGGTACGGGTTGGTCCATTTAAAGATGTATACGCCTTCGGCTTCAATTTCTTGCACTCTTTCCATTCCTATGCTCAGTTTTGTCTAGTTTTGGCCTTGTTTTTGTCCTTTAGTAAATATCCGTTACTTGCACATCATAAATCACAAAACACACAAATACAATGCATTTTTGATATATTTTGGTCATTTTAGGCTCGTTTTTATAGGTAAAAGGTATGTGTAATTAAGTACATACCAAAAAGAAAGGAAGATTAAGCCAAGTAGAAGCCAAGAATCAAGAAAAGAAAGGAGTTCTTGATTCCTCTCCAAGCCATTTCATCATTTCGACCCATATTCATCATTTTCGACCCATACCACCATTTTCGACCCATCCAAGCTCAAGTAAGCCTCATAACTTGTTCAATAAGCTCTTAGATCCTTTATAAGCTTTTATGTATCTTTTGTAATCTCATGGAATAAGCCCCTAAATCCTAAACCCACTTGTTTGTTTTTCCTAAAACAAACGCACCTTATAAAACCTTAAAACCCATTTTGTAAACTCTATTAAGCTAAAAGCTACAAGCTGATCCTAAAAGCTATTTCTATAAGCTCACTTATCACTTTTATAATCATTAAAACTAATCCTAAAAGCCCTAACCCATCGGATTATTGTTTCTAAACCAAACGTGCCCATTTTGGATTTTTAAGCTCATAAGCTCTTTTCATAAGCTACAAGCTCGTAAAACTTACTTATTTTAGCTTATAGTAATAAGCTATAAGCTGCAAATTGATTTTGAGATCAAAAAAATACAAAGATTATGGAATTTGGACTAGAAACGCAAAACATTTCATGCATAAGGGTATATATTGTAATTTTAGAAACTATATAACGTTCAGGCCAAAAATGTAATTATCATAAAGTTAAACTTTAGGGGTTTGTTTTACCATACTCTAAAGTTAAGGAACTAAATGTTTAAAGATTTAAAGTAAAGGATTAAATTTGTAAATATATATATACCAAGGGTATATATTGTCATTTTCATATTCTCAAGGGTATAAAATATAATATTTTTATATTAATTTTAAAAATATATTTAAATATTATAACACTCGATTTTATTAAAGCCCGACACATTTGTCGTTATCATTCGTCGATTGAAACACTATAAAATAATTATGTCATATATTTAACATAATTTATCATCCACTAGCTTTTGAAGAAACTTAAAAAGATAAAATCCAATTATTTAAACTATAACGTATCATGTTACTAGGGAATTTCATGTGAGAGGCTTTCATTTGGGTAGACGTTTTGACGAGTTGCTGGATTTACGATTTAAAGTGTCCTAGCTCCTCAAACGTTTACTACATGACCTCTGGATTATGATAGCCCGAACAGTGATACGATATTTTCACAAACTAATAAACCAAAATCATTTACGTTAAACTTTATGAAATAAAGTTTTGAAACAATCAAACTAAGACTTGACATATTACCCCAGGTTGCGTGACGAGGCTGTTTACTTCCATTTGAATTAAATTTCAAATCAATCAACTACCTTATCAAGGTGAGTTCATAGTCCCACCTTTACATGTTTTCTAAACTCTGTGGGGAGATACATGCTATAAACATGAATACAAGTATTTTCAACTGTATGCTATCCTGATATATTATTGCCTAAGTACCTTCATTTGCCATAAGGCCCCACTATCATGAACCGTTAATTACTTGTAACCGAACGTACTGGTTGAGTAAGCGCGAATGCCGTGAATAGATCTATTGGGACTGAACTTCCCCGTCCAGGTTCTGGTACATACATGGCCAGCGGACGCATTTCATTTGAGGAACTCCGGGTGTTTGGCAAAGCACCCGCTTGGGGCAACAATTTATGAATATCATTTACTTAAGGCTTCGGTGTCATGAGCTTAGTGCAATAATATAATATTGTTTACCATGATAATTGTATTCGTTGCAATTATTACTATTACATTGACTTGTATTCAACTATTACATTTCAAACCTGTGAATTTCACTCAACCGTTGTGTTGACCCTTTTAGCATGTTTATCTCAAGTAATTAAACAATCCATGACACGGAGTGGCATTGGACTTGAGGACTTCAAAATATGTTATCATTCAACTTTTATGTTTTCATATGTATTTTAGGACCTATTTTGTAAAACTTTGAAATAATATTGAATGATAACTAAATTTTCCAAAACGTCTCTTTTGAGTCATTTTCTATGATTATGATTGTTGATTCATGAAGTAATACCCCAAATTAGCTTCCGCTGCTATATGTCAAATAAGGGGGTGTTACAGATTGGTATCAAGAGCCGCGGTTATAGAGAACAAGGTTAAAACCTAAACTATAACTACTTTTTCCATCCAAGAAAGTCCTCCGTGCCACTACATTTCCTGAATAGTATGTAAAGATACATAACTATTATATTAAATATAAATAACTTATGTTATTTTTCCACTGGGTTGTTTCAGAAATATGTCTTCAAACACTCCTGACTATATCTACCCTATTATCGTCCCATCTGATTCCAATGTTGAGGATGCTTTTTCCTCTACAACTACTCCTGACTATACTCCGGCTTCACCGGACTATTCCCCAGCTTCACCGGGAAACACCTCTCCTGATCCTTCAGATGATTTATCTAAGTATCTTTTGGCCTCACTAGCCATCTCACCTTTCTACGATGATCCGTATATGAAGGTCATGCAAGCATATAATGCTACTAGTAATGAATCACCTATTCCACGAGCTTCTATTGCTCCACCAACTGTTTTGCCTCCATCTCTAGTGTTACCACTATCACCAATGTTTGATCCCCAAGATTTCTTTCTTCCCAAGGAGATTCTTCCACCTCATAAACGAGCCCGTTTCCTATCATCCTCCTCTATTGATTTTTCTGCCCCACCTCATGTATTTGAGATTGGAGAAAGTTCTCATAAGACGCATCTGGAACGTCATGAGGAACAGATCGAGACTATTTTGAAACACTTAGGTGAGCTCCCTCTTGAGCGCATTGAGCCCATGGAAGATAAGATAGAAGGTCTTGGTAATGGTCGAGTAATCATACAGCGAGATTTTGACCAACTAGAAACTGAACTTCAAGAAGCCCGTACTCAGATTTTTGGATTTCAAAAAGAGGAAATAAGGCATGACAACGAGATTGTTCTTGCTCGTGTCAGGACTTCTACTTTAGAGATACTCATCGTGGATATCTAGATTCGCCACCGATCAAGTATGAAGAGTCTTCTAGACAAGACCCGTGAACTCAAGAACTACAAGGGAGGACCATCAGACTACTAGACTAGATCCTTATCATTTATAGCTTTTGTTAGAATCCAACCACTGGATGTGTGGCATAAATAATGACACTTGTCAAATTTTGACTATGTAAAATATGTAGACAAGTTGTTTATGACTTAATACAGTGGTGATTCCATTATACGTCGCTGTTTTATGATACTGATTTATGTATGTCGTAATTGTCTATCCTATATTCTGTAGTGTGATGTATCGTATCTTTATGTATCTAGGTTACTATGGATCTATTACCACCCGGTTTTCTTAAAACTTTATACCCAGATATCATGAATATGATAAATGATCAAGATATTGAGCATACGATTTCACCTACACCACCACCAGACTAGCCTTTGATAAGTTATCTAAGTGGTCAGAAACCACTAAGAAATTAACCAGTCCCCGAGAAACCTAATGAGTTAGATGCTTGTTAGAGTATCCATTCCAAAAAAAATTTGTTATATCCTACAATGTAATATCAAAGAATATGTATTTCTTTGTTAGAACTTGTACCAAATAAGAATCCATATAATGATATATTCTTATTTGGTGTTGTCTTGTAAATATTGATAGAATGGCTCCCAAGAGGACACCAACATCTGCAGCACTAGCCATGTCTCAGGCTGCCATTAGGAAACTAGTTGCTGATAGTGTTGCCGCAGCTCTGGAAGCACAAGCTGCTACCATGGCAAATGATGACAATACCAACACCAGACCAAGAGAAGCTCCTATAGCAAAAAAATGTAGCTACAAAGAGTTTATGAGCTGCCAACCTTTCAATTTCAAAGGTACGGAAGGCGCTGTTGGCCTCATCCGCTGGTTTGAACGAACTGAATCGGTATTTTCCCGTAGCACCTGTACCGAGGACTGCAAAGTGAAATTTTCTACTGGTACTCTAACTGAAGAAGCTTTGTCCTGGTAGAATTCATTCGCCCAGCCTATTGGAATAGAGGAAGCCTACAAGATCACCTGGTCTGAATTTAAAAAGCTCTTAATAAAGAAGTATTATCCCCGAACCGAGGTCAAGAAAATGAAAGATGAATTTTACAATCTTACTATAAAAGGAAATGATCTCAAGACTTACATTAGAAGATTCCAGGAATTGGCAGTTTTATGTCCAACTATGGTGCCAAATTCTGAGAAACTTATGGAAGTCTTCATCAGGGGATTACCCAGGAGTATTTAAGGAAATGTTACCGCTTCAAAGCCTCAAACTTTGGAGGAAGCCATTGCCATAACCCAGAGGTTAATGGATCAGGTAACAAAGCACAATTCTGTGCAAGGAACCAATGATCACAAACAAAAGTTTAATGATAGAAGAACCTTCACCAACTATAAATGTTTGTGAAACTTATATATCTAACTAGTGCCGTAGGGTTCCTTTTATACACCAAAGAAACCCTAATGGGCTTACAAAACGCATTAAGTGATCATGCATATCTATTCCTAATATATCTCATGCATATCACTTAAGCAGTACTATCTATATATGCTAGCAGTACTAACTTACTACTAACAGTACTAACTCTACTACCAGTACTAACATATATACTAGCAATACTAACTAACTAATACTAACAGTACTAACTCAGGAAAACATAATTCCTAACAATCCTCCCCTAAACATGATGTTCACTTGTTAACCTTCATGTTTCTTCAATTTGAGCTTCTTGAACACCTGGAGGATGTATGTAACACCCCCAAAACGGGTCGCTGCGGAATATATATATCCGGGAGCGTTACTTCATAATAACTTTGCACAAGATATAAGAACGACCTCTAATTGTGTCGTTTGAAAATGATACATTGGAATTAATAAAATACTTGATACAAAAGCACCATGCTTTAACTTGTTCATCCTTAAAAATGTGAAGATTTTACTTCATGAATAATATCCCCAAAATATAATTCACTTGAATCTTTATAGCCATGATTCCAAAAATATAGACCACCAATGTATCCTTGTACCTTGAAATCCTGAGAAAAACATGCTTAAAAACGGTCAATATAAAGTTGGTGAGTTCATAGATTTTTGTAAATGTAAATATAATCAATGTTTCAAGTATATATTGTAATGAGCACAATATCCCAAAATGTTTCAATTGTATATTGTTATGAGCACAATATCCCAAAATGTTTCAATTATATATATTGTAATGAACATAATATCCCAAAAATGTTTCAAGTGTGCATAAAACAATGATTAAGATTACTCTAAGTTTATGGAACTGCTACGTAGACTCATATAAGTACTAAGTACCTTGATTAACTAATATCATTTACGAGTCTATGTAGCTACATCACCATCTATTTGTAATTTAAAAATCTTTGTTATAGAGTGAAAACGTTTATAATCATCGTTTTAGTAAAACTAGCATAACTTTCCCGTTTTAAACCCGTTTCTTGCGTTTCTTACGTCCACGTCTTCGTATTGAGATGATATAAAAAAATATTACATTTTTATATTTTATAACCTTCTGATGAACAGTACTTTACTGTTCATGACATTTTATAAATTTACTTTTATAAATTTAATTATCGTAATACCCGTAAATGCAATAACTTATTCGTTTTAATCCCGATTTTAGCGATTCCTTCGACCACGTCTATGTTATCAAAATTATCATATTTGTATAAAGTGGGGTCTGCTGATGAACAGTAATGTTTACTATTCATAGTTTATAAAATTACTTTTATAAACTCGAATTATCGTAAACGTCTTATTTTATTCGTTTTAGCTCCATTTTTAGTAATTCTTTCGAGCACATTCTCGTAATTGAAAGTTCTATTTATTTATGAAGTTTACAAAAATTAATGTTTCTGTTACAAAAAGTAACTTTTTATAAAAATAGTTTTATAAAAGTATTTTTATACATTTTAAGTGTATAAACTTGCGTAATTCATAACTTCTTCGTTTTTAATCAAAAAATTACGTTTCTTATTGTTTTGGAATCCTAAAAATATGTATAATCTGTTAAAAATACCAAACTTTCTATATTTTATAATTTTTATAAAAGTTATTTTATAAACCCGTTTAATTAACGTATAACTCGTAATTAGCGTATCTTTTTCGTTATTTTAATCCGGTTTTCAAGTTTCTTACCTTTTTGGAATCGTCATGAGTCGTATTATTTTTCTAAAATGTCAAACCCACTATTGGAAATTCGGATTCCAAACAGCCCCTTAATATCAAAGTGTATACTTTTATAATAAACTTGTTTAAGTACTTTTCACTTTAGTAGTTTATCATAAATCCTTTATTACTATATTTGACATATGTGATACTTATATTAATGTCCAAGAGTTCATCCATTGTCCTCATAAGCCCATGGTAACAAGATTAACAAGTTATTTATACACATTTACTTGTAGCTTTTTAAGTAAATCATTAGAAACCCTAATCTTGCATTAACACTTTTTAGGCTTAACCAAGATTGTAAAACACTTATGTATTCATTTATAACACGATCCAACCATTAACATAACATGTGTATAAGTGCACAAATTCATAACCACAAGTAAAAATACATTTTACATGTTAAAAAGGTCATAATGGTTTTGCTTCATAGACATCATATACCATATAAACTCAATGAAATGAAAATTTATAAAGGTTTTTAGAAAACCTTTTGATGAACAATGATGATGAGAAAATGTGCTAAATCCCTTGTTTAGACTTTAAACCCCAAGCATTGCAAGCATGAAACCCTATTTTCCAAGGGGAAAACCTATCTTGCATTCTTTGCTTAAACACTTGTAAATGATTAACCAATACTTCAAATCACCTTGAGGTATCTTAGATATGATGTGAGATTACTTGTATGTGTTGTAGAAAAGTTTGTATGAATTATTTAAAGGGGTGTTTTTGAGCCGTGGGCTTATATGTGTAACAAAGGGAGAGTTTTTGGTTTTTCACACTAAGGAAATGGATATGTGTGTTTATTTCTTGCAATGTATAAGTATTGTATATGTAAGACTAGTCAAGGAGACACCATGAGGGTTTTATGGATGGTCTTGGTCAAGAAAAAGCTAGTCATGGTCAAGGAAACAAGTGTTTTAATTAGTTGGTATGGTACATACAAGTTGCAAAGATTTTTGGTGATATTTCTTGTATCTATTGCTACAAATCCGGCCATGGAAGCTCATATATGATACATTTATGTAATTTTTATGTATTGGGTATAAAAGTGGGTATTTGTTGAAGCGTAGAAGAGTTTTGGTGGTTCCGGGAATGCCTAAACGTATTTTATCGCGAAACGTAAACGTTTTACGTAACCGATAAAAATAAAATGAACAAAGACCATAATTATTCTCAAAATAATTATTTAATACTTGCTTGATGTAAACGTTTAATTGTTTGATGCCCGTTTACATTGAACGATAATTTTTAGCTTACGCGATTTAACTTAACGTTTACGATTAAAAGCAAACGCGTACAATACTAAAAATACATAGTGAATTTATTGACGACGTCAATGACCCTAAAACATGGGGTGTTATAGTCTCCCCCAGTTAAGTGAGCCTTGTCCTCAAGGCTTAAGACGCGGCACTTGACGATGGTGCGGTCTTTGTGAAGAGGTGTGGATATTTCTTCCTGAATTGATCTTCGCGTTCCCATGTGAACTCAGGACCTCTCATGGAGTTCCATCGAACATTGACTAGTGGAATGTGGCTTCGCTTCAACCGTTTAACTTCACGGTCCACGATTTTTACCGGCTCCTCGACAAATTGAAGCTTGTCATCAAAATGTAGTCCATCCAACGGAACGGCTAATGGTTCGTCGGCATGGCACTTTTTCAAGTTGGATACATGAAATGTATTGTGAACCCTGCTCAGCTCTTCAGGAAGCTCAAGCTTGTATGCAATGGATCCAACCTTTTCCAACACCATGAATGGTCCAACGTACATAGGGTTCAACTTCCCCTGTTTGCCAAAACGTACGACCCCTTTCCAAGGCGAAACTTTAAGCATAACTTTATCCCCAACCTGAAATTCCATCGATTTACGCTTTAATTCTGCGTAACTCTTTTGTCGATGGCGAGCAGCTTGCATTCTCTACTTGATTTGAATGATCTTCTCAGTTGTTTCTTGCACTATTTCTGGACCAGTGAGTTGAACTTCTCCAACCTCGGCCCAACAAACGGGTGAACGACACTTTCGACCGTAAAGTGCTTCAAATGGTGC